>MJUU01044366.1:132241-171790 GCA_002080025.1 Modiolus philippinarum | reverse complement strand
TTTTTTTTTTGACAAAATGGTTTCGACCCCATCCCCTGGATCCGTAAATGAATGACCTCTCTCATTATGGCAGGACGACCAGGTGGATGCCTTGCTTTGTTTTCTCCTCCCCTTTCTCCTTTCTCATGCCCATTTCTCCTGGTCTTACTTTCTTGTCTCTATTCTCCCATCCCTATCTCCTTCCCCCATTTTTGTCCGTCCTGGGTTCCCTTATCCTGTCCGCCCCTCCATTATGGTTTCGTTTCCAGATTTTACAGATCACACACCATCAAGCAATTTTCTATATACTGAATAATGTTAAATTTACGTTCACTATGGCAATAAGTAATTTTTTTAGGAATAAATGACACTAAAACCTTCATAGACTTGTCTTCCTACTGGGACGAATAGTTATAAGCCTCCGATTTTAGCAACATACTAATGACGACAAACTAGATAAGTTTGTTGAGCAGCTTCCAAGAAATGCACATCTTGAATCATTTATTTCAAATTATTTTTTTTTCAATTAAAAAGAGCATATGGAGGAAATGTACTTCAGGATACTTGTGTGAATCTACCGAAATTAGATGATAGTTTTCTACCGAAATTAGATGATAGTTTTTAAAATGGATTCGTAATTTTGTAGATTTAAGGTTTGATTTTAGTTTAACTTGGCGTAACAAAATGGACATCTATTCATCTATCTCTTTTTAAAGAAATTCCGTAAAAGTTGCAACAGTTATCAATTGAATATACTTGTATTTAAAAAATTCACTTTACTTTTACGTTTAAAAAAAGTGGCTGTCGTTTTTTTTTTTTTTTCAGAATATAAAATCTTTTATAATTGATCTGAATTATTTTTTGAATTTGTAGGTGAAACATTTGAATTTGTTGGAGGCGGACCTTTACTTATTTGGGGCGGAGCTAAGCCGTGCAAATATCGGTCTAACGATGTTGGATATTGCATGGCTTTTTATGGGCACACGTGACCTTTTATGCAATATCATCAAATGTTTCGGTTTAGATTATTGACGCTCGTCATCTCTTATTTATTCTTTAAAAAGATCAAAGGAAAAAACTAAATTCATGTTACAATAATTATCACTGCATGTCATCTTGTGTATTTTTGTGTTTAATATCATTGTAGGGAAAGAACCTAGTAAGTTGTAAATCCCACATATTGTTCTTTGTGTCAATAAAAATATGTTTAAAGTAAGTAAAGTTTTTTTACATTAAAATCTATCTGGATTTCGAAATAAAGAAGTCTTATGCATATATATTCCGTCTTTGCGGGTATTAAACGGAGAAACTTCTATAGCCTACTGTGCTTCTCCACATAAAAAAAACTAATTATTTTGAAACTTTGTAATGAGTTATACCAGAAATTGATTAATTGATCGGCGATCAGTTCCAAATGAGTACTTCTTTTTGGACTACTTTTATATGACGCCTTTCCATATCATTTGATTTTATTGCTGCTGATGAGAGGTTACTCCTTGAAACACGTTTACAGCATAACGAAATTTACTGTTTTTATGTAACTTCGTTATTTTTTTGTATTTAAACAAATAAGAAAGATGCAGTTCGTTATACTTCAGTTATACTTCAGTGCACTTTATGAAGCAGTAACTTTGCTTCTAGAAAATTAATGAGATTCCTTTCAGTCACTTTCCAGGTTGAACGAGGCCATGTAAGTGGCGTCTCAGAACTGTGTAAATTGTTTAACTTGTGATAGACATTATTATTTTTCTATGAAAAAGACAAGTTAAGAAAGGATAGGAAACCATATATTGTGTGTCAGCTTCCTTGGACTGCCTTAAGCCTGTATGTTAAATTATGGAAAAAAAAAAATAAAAAGTGATTGCATATATTTTAAACAACGAAATATCTTGAATTTATTGTTATATTTTCCTAATATAGTTGAACTCATATCCAAACCAGTGAAAACTATACTTGGCATAAGAACTCACTCAGATTTCAGATATTTTTATCCGAATGTCCGAAAAAAAAAATTCCACCAGTAGCGTGGACTCGTAGCCGGGTTGCTAACTTCCACGCGACTTTGACGCGCAGCCATCTGCCAATTTTATGATTTGACGTTTACTCTGTTTTAAAATTCTGTTCCGGATATACGTCACAGTAAATAAGTAAGGCATACACTCACTTTTAAAAATGACCAAAGTAATTAATATGAAAAAGAAAGGAAATTGGGTAAATGTCAAGGGGACAACATCCCATATCCAGGTTTAAACGACCCAAAACAAAGCATCTATAAATAAGTTCCCTTTTTTCACATTCTGTTAATTATTTAATATGTTGTGCTATGAAAATTTCTTAAGTTTTTACCTAAATAAAGTATTTAAGGGGTAGATCTGGGGTATGAGGAGATAACTCTGTTTTTGAATTTTCTATTACTCAAATAAATGAATAGAATAATTGCAATAGGTATAATCAAAATCTATGAAATTAAAATATTTCTATACAGCTTATAAATATTCTTTTTTTTCATAAAAACAATCACTAAACATCCAGTTATTTATAACAAGTGCATTTAGAATTACATTTTTTGCAATGTTATCTAAAAATAATGAAAATATGTAAAGCTCAGATCTCTTGAAAAGGAGGTAGTTTAAAGCATAGATTCAACAATTTTATTGACTTTAACACATTTTTATTTTAAAGTTAAGAAAAAATGGAACAGTGGAACTAAAAAAAATATATCTTATATATACTGGTTATCTTTCTATTCTCAGTTTTTGAGTGTTTGGTGAAAATTAAACAACTCCGTTTTATACAAGAAGATTTGAACACTGATCAAAATAGAGTAACATTTTCAGTCTATACTGTTCAGATCACCCATGTGTTTCAGTTCAAACTTAAAATTAATATCATAATTCATGCCAGTTTTCACACATTTTAATACTATAGAATTTTGCATTTGAAATAATTCTGTGTCAAATACAAATTTAATTAGAGCTGATGTTGTACACTAAATTAAAGTCCTGAACAGACCAAATAATATGAGGAAACAGGCACTAGACAGAAAATTGGACGGTAAAATTGTCATGAGAGTGTGTTGTTTTGATACTGAAAATATTAAAAAAGTGAAATTCAATCTGTGGTTTACTAATTCTTTTGTGTATTGTCTTATATTTTGCGAAATAAAAAAATCATGCGTTTTAGCATTAAAAACGGTATGGAAAATATAATTTTAGTCAGCGGTTTAAACTCAGTCTTTAAAAATAACCAAAACAATTCATTGCTTTTAAAATTTTACTTCATAATATCCTTTGCAAGGAGTTTCATATGTTGTGATATGCAAACCATACATTTAGCATAAATAAGGTATTAAAAGTAAGATTTTAAGTCTGTTGTTCAAACTTAAATAATCAATGAAGGGATATGGAGTAAATGCACATGAGACAAAGTCTCTACAAATAAATGGTAAAAACAAGCAATGGAACAACGCTTTAATTGTTTTTCTTCATCTTGAAGTCACCACGAGACCTTCAACAATGAACTTTTCTCGTACCTCACATCAAGTTCAAGACGGTCACTAGCACCGGTTTGAGCCAAATTCATTGCTAGATGTCGAGCAACGCTACATCCATGCTTTTCATGTCATGGATGCGGGATCGTCAACTAACTCTTTAATTATGACAGTCTTTTGAAAATTTTACTTCCTGATATCCTTTCGAAGGAGTTTTATTTGTTGCTAAATAAAAAATCTTGAATTTTAGCATAAGAAGGGTATGAAATGTTAAGTTTTTAATCAGTGGTTTCAACTCATTCTTTAAAAATTACCTTTTGAAAATTTTACTAAATAGCATCCTTTCGTTCGAAGAAGTTTGATATCTTGTGATATGCAATTTTCATACATTTTACATAAAAAGGTATTTAGCTTGTGGTTTAAACTAAGTCTTTAATAATGACCCAGTCCTTTTACCAACATATAAAACTCCTTTGAAAGGATATAATAATTTTTAATTTTTAAAGACTGTGTCATTGTTAAAGAGTTAGTTTAAAATAAAATTTTCAAAACACTGAATTATTTGGGTCATTTTTAAAGATTGAATATAAAATTACCTACTAAAAATTTTACTTTTCATGCTAAAATTCATATTTCTTTTTTCAACATGTAATTACAAAAGAGGATTACACTAAACACCCGCAATGGCCGTAAACTACAATCACATGCCACAGTTCACAAGCGTACTACACTAGTTATAAAACTTCTACGAAATGAAGTTTTCAAAAATTTTAACGAGTTAGCTTAAATCACAGTCAAAAATATTACTTAAAGTACCTTATTCATGCTAAAATGTAAGATATTTGCATATCGCAACATATATTATGAAGTAAAATGTTAAAAAAAACTGAAATCTACTGGTAATCTTTAAAGATTGAACTTTATCCGCTGTCTTAAATTGTACTTTCCATACTCTTTTAATGCTGAAATGCATGAATTTTTTATTCGCAACATATAAAACTCCTTCAAAAGGATATCATAAAGTAAAATTCTCAAAAAATAAATGATTTTTAATGAGTTAAATTAAACCACACCTTTTTAATTACTTATTTATGCAAAAAGTCACGAAATTTTTATAGCACAACATATAAACTCCTTCGAAAGAATACTATGAGTGTTAATTGTACAAGTTTGACCCGACAACATATATTAAGGAACCTTTTCCTATATACTCGTCATTACCCATAATAAACACAAAAGGTATTTTTATGTTCAAAAAGCAAGTTTTCGATTTTTAGGTATCTCCTTTTCAGAAGATTAATATCTATACGTTAATTTAGTGTCCTAATTAACAAAAGCTTAAAAAGCACTGGATAGATCGATTCTTTTCGACAAATCAGCGATTTATCCTTACCTTCTCGATAAGAATTTTGCTGTTGCACAAGGCACGAACTTTTTAAATCTGAGGGAATGTATTTAGCGTCATTGTCTTATACTCGCTTACCCAATCTATCTTTCATGGCTGAAAAAGGGCTAGGTCAGTCAAGAAGATTGTCTCATTATTTTACTCTCGAATGTATTTCTAGTGCTCTTCTAAAACAAGTATTTTGTTGTTTAATTTAACATACATGCGTTTAGTAATATATACTTCACATGCAATTTTTAAAATATCCAACATTGGACATTTTTAAACTTTTGTAAGTTGTAATCATATTTTTCAACATTCACGAGAGCACATTAAAGCGTGTTTGTTTAAATGAAAAACAGCAAGCCTCTCTGATAATAAAAAAGGGGGGACAATTGTGATGTGAATCATTTTACAAAGGACATGCGCAAGAAGTTTACTGCTCAATTTCCGTTTGTATTTCAGTTTTTTTCAACATGAGAGACGTAGACAAAGGTCATGCTTGGCTGTGCTTCATTAGCGTTTTCTGTGTCCAGTTGTTGAATGGTGCTATATCATACGGATCTGGTATCTTTCATGTGGCTCTACTGGATTATTACAAGGAAAGTGTAGCAAAGACTGCTGTTGTTGGATCATTGTTTGGTAATTTTGTGCGCCTGCTTGGTAAGTTAGAACAAGCATTGGGGATAAGTACTCAAGTTTCAAATTAGGCGTCATTATGTGTATAGCACTCGGTGGATATCCTTGGTATTGGATTTGGCCTCCTATTTCGATATATTTGGTAATGAGTACTTCTTTTTATACTATTTTTGGCCTATGGCTTTCCATAGTTTTTATTTTTATTTTTTATTCTAATGCTTCTGATGAGAGGTTACTCCTTGAAATACGTGTACAGCATAGCGAAATTTATTGTTTATTATGCAACTTCGGTATTTAGCTTTTTATAACTGATATAGGCAATGCATACGTGTATCATATTTTATCACTATGTAACATAAAAAATATCGGCAAAACGATAGAGTCTTTGGCTAATGAGACGAAAAGGCGAAAACGAATGACTATGCGAAAAATGAAGGTACTTGTTGCCAACTCTAATAGTTGTGATAGATGCTGACTACTTTCTCGTTTTAATGTTGGACAGAGGATTGAATCCTTAAATAAAATGAAAGAATGTGGAATAAATGCACATGAGACAATGTCTCCACAAATGCACGGAAGAACTGGCCAACCAATTTAACAACGCTTTCATCGTTGTTCTTCATTTTGAAGTTACCTTCAACCACGAGCTTTGCTCATACCTTAGAGTAAATTCAAGAAGGTCCCTAGCACCGGTTTGAAGGAAATTCATTCTAGATGTAATTCAACGCTACATCAATGTCTTTACTTGTCATGGATGCGAAATCGTCAAAAAACATAAATCATCTGGCAAGTGCTCTTACAATCACTGTCCGTGGACCGACAAGAGCAGTGGAGTCTCAAGCTATTGCACAATTACAACATATAGACAAACACAGGACACTCATCAAGTATATTGTAAGTATATATAAAAGTGACAACAAAAGTCCGAATCGATCAAAGGCAGAGACCAATAAGGAAAATCCGTATAACATACGACAGAATCAGGGAAACACAATCCAGCACAGAACAGTCGTAATACGGGCATTTTATAAGTAAAATGGTGGGTTAAACCAGGTTTAATGATGCATCAACCTCCCGCTTATATGACGACTAACTATAGCTTCTGTGTGCCCAAATTGTGTTAAATGTCAAAGTAATACTATTGTAAACAAAGATTTTTTTCACACAGGTAAAATGTTTTTGTCGTTAGATGTACAAGCCTTGTCTCATACAGGTAAAATGTTTTTGTCGCTCGATGCACAAATTACACTGAAGTGGTACAAAGAGAAACCTTAAAGAAGCCAAAACTTAAACAAAACCGTCTTCAACAAAATTGGTAATTTGAATTGAATGTTTATCAATCAAATCTGGATATCGTCCAATACATTTCTTCAGAAAGACTATTAAACTGCAAAGGCCTGATTTAAAAGTTTAAAAAATCTTGATAGTGACTACATGCTCTAGCGTAACTTATTAATTGAGAAATATATACTCCATACGCTGGCGAAAACGGAATATTACTGTCGAGGTGTGGAAAGTTGAAAATCGTCTCTAAAAATTTGTCATAAATTCGTGTGCTGAGGTTGCCAGCAAGAAAAGTTGGTATTATAGAAAAGTGAAACGTGGGCGGTAGGGTTGAACCGTTTTATTGGTACCCAAATCTCTGTCCCTTTTCACTACAGTATAATAAACATACGAATTAAACCAAAAACATTACTACTTCAATGACCACATCTTGGAAGGAGAGAAAATGACAATACGTAATTTTGAAAGATTGATTACAGGTTGCTCACCATTAATCTGCCGGCAAGCCCAAGGAGCCTAGTCTGTTGCTAAAAAACTGCCACACTACGAAAGGAATATCAATCTCAAACTTCCCAAAGGATTTGGTAAAGAATTATCATGTATTTTAGTAGACATTTGCGGTATCGGTGACAGGTCAGATTGTGTGAAAAAATTTCAGGTCGCTCAATCTGCAGACCAATTTAACGGATTCAAGCAGAATATCTTGACGATATCCTTTAATGCGGAAAGAATGTAAGTAACGTCCCAGTTTTTCTGCATTTTAATCAGTTTCTGGTATTTTTGAACAACATTTCCGTAATAGAGGATTAGAAATACCCTTGGTAAAAAGCAATTTAGGAGTAACACCATATTTAGATTTCAAATTTTCATATCTTTTATAAAACTACTTGGATGTATTCAACAATTTATGAAATTTGTTACCCTGCTTTAAAAGTTTGACGGTGATAGTAGATTTATGTTCGTCAAAAAGTTAATACACGCTTGAGAATCGTACCAGTTGAGAAATATATACACCCGTAGGATGGAGCTAGGGGATTGTCGCCGCCAAAAAAGGGAGATTAGTAATGGTGAAATCAGAATCACCCTTTTTTCATATGTTTTAGTTTTTAAACAACCAGATTCAATGATAGTTAGATTCATAAAAGGGCAGTATTTTGGATCATTGTTAGTTTTATTTAGTTTCAGTTCTTGTGGGTAATATCCATATAAGAAATTTCCCAAAGAACAAGTGGAACAAATACACAATTACTAAAAAATATAGAGAACGGGGAATCATTTCACGAACTCCACGTTGCAGGAGAAACAAACACCAGTCTTAAAATAAAAAGATATGCAGTAAATGCACATGAGGCAAAGTCTCTACAAAAACATGTAAGAACCAAGCAATAAAACAACACAAAAAAGCATCAACTGATCCGTAGATGATTATAAAACAACGGCTGTAGAATACCGATGGAACAAGAAAAGTGAGGATTACAAAAATTTAAAGTCAAAGACACGGTAAAATGACGAAATTGAAAAACGAAGACAAAACAAGGACGTGAAACAGCCACAATCCACGGAAATTATAAGATATTAAGAACAAAGACACTCATGTGAACTCTCATAAAAACCGGGAGTGACACCAGGTAAGCATGTTCTCCGCTAGCGGCACCCGTCACACTATAAGTGAGTCAATACAGGGTTTAGTCAAAACCGGTTATGTCAAATCTGCGAAGACGTGAAAAATGTCCGTTTTCATTTTGTATACGGACACGTCATATTTATCAATGAAGTCATGGTGATGGACATAGAATTTCTGTAGGGATGAAAGGAGCAATAGCTGAACAAAGGCCTAACTAAGCAACCTTTGGACAGTGTTTTTGCTCTTTTAAAAAATCACTGCATAAACTACATTCTCGACAGTAATGAATTAATTGTGAAATGTTAACTCCATGGGCTGGAGAGGTAGGTATATTGCTGCTCAGAAAAGTAAGTTCAGAAAGTGAAAGGGAAAGTTCTCATTTACCTCTTCACTACAAGAAGGGAATAATTCAGACCTGTCTATCTATACCTTTAAAATCATGTGTTTAGATATGCCGGTAACAAGGATCATATTCCGAAATATTATTCGTATATAGTAAGCAACAAACTTCCAAATACGCGATTCCTCTTGAATTACGACTTATATAAGGTTTACATATATCGAGCATTTCTAGTGCATGTCGCTCGTCTACTGGTGAATGTTTCTTTGGATCTGCAAGAATCTCAACATAACAGATGTATACAACTTTGGATATCGTGTGAAATAGCAAATACTACTACATTTAGACGAATTAAAATACATATTTTTTCTCAGGTCCCCTGGCGAGTGTGGCTATTAACCTAGGTAGCTGTAGAGCATCTATGTTGATTGGAAGTACTTTTATATTCGTTGGTCTCACCTCCAGCTTCTTTGCACGGAATATCAATGACGTAATGATAACGTATGGAATAATAGCAGGTAACCCAGTTATAACATGGCAAAGTGATTTCCATCAATGAGATAAGAGGTTTTGGCTGATCTTAATCATGAAGGGTCTTTTTTCATTTAACGATTTTTTTTTTATTTCAATGAATATCACCAACAACACTTTTTTTTTTAAATCCATGTGTTATCATATAGATCATAGAAATCATATATGATGTTCCTATCGTTTTATCATGTTTATCTTTTGTCATTTGGTCTTGTGCAGTTCTCTGGTGCGTTTTTCGGCAATTGTAAGTCTTTTCTACATTAATGCATTCACATCGGTTTATATAACTTCGGTAAATAGTCACATCTTTTCATTATGTATCTTTTTCGATAGATTTAATAATTCAAATACTTGGGTAAACAGGCATGGCTTTGACATGACTTGATTTCGATTAATAATTGAGAATTAATAATATAAATGTTACTAAGCACTTTATCATATCAAAAGTATATATATAAAACTTGGGACAACATTATTCTTAGTTCCGTCTTACCAAATAAGGTATTGGTTCGCCGATACATCGCATATTATACGTTCGAAAGAAAATGAAAATTCTTCTATTCAAGAGTAGGCTAACCTTTCACTAATTCTTGAAGAAGGGGTTAACATGTTCTTATATAGTTTTATTGCGAATTATGCAATAATGCTATATCATGAGCTAATGCATCAATACCTTTCCACAGTAATGGTGTCGGTTTATAAGTTTGTACTTGTGTTTTTAAAATACTGAGGCTTCATTCCTTGTATTGCACTCGGTAGATGTCCTTGGTACTGGATTTTGCTTCCTATTTCGATATTTTTGGAAANGAGTACTTCTTTTTGGACTACTTTTGGATTATGGCTTTCCATATTATTTGATTTTAATGCTGCTGATGAGAGGTTACTCCTTGAAACACGTGTACAGCATAACGAAATTTTACTGTTTTATGCAACTTCGGTATTTTTTTGTATTATACAACATCAGAATGAATGTTATTTACTAATTTTAAATAAAAAATACCAGTAATAGAAAAAAGAAATACAAAACATGTTTACACTAGATAAATAAAAAGCATGTGTGACCATAATTATAGAAAAAAAGGCATATTTAGTCCGAAAAGTCACTGCGTTTAAATTTCTCCCGTCTAAACATTCTATTTTGGAAACAAACTACAAATTGTGGACAGTTACGGTTGGATATTTTGCTTGTCCGGGTAAATGATTTATATACCGTGCATTTAACGAAATAACATCTCAAAAATAACAACGGGGTTGCTATCATGCGGTTAATTGTTATTAAGTTGTGCATTTTACTGCATTGTAATTTGTATATATATAATGCACATTGTAGGTAAATTCGATTTCATTTTTAAAAAACGAGAGAGGGAAAAATACAAAAATACCAAAGTTGCAAAATACACAGTAAATTTTAATATGCTGTACACGTGTTTCAAGGAGTAACATCTCATCAACAGCATTATAATCAAATAATATGGACAGGCAAAATCCAAAAATAGTCAAATAAGAAGTACTCATTATCAAAAATACCAAAATAGGAAGCCAAATTCAGTACTAAGGACATCCACCGAGAACAATACACGAAATTGAATCCGTAGTATTTTAAAGGGGTTAGAATTTGGATAAAAAGTGAATTTCTATGTAACGCAAGGTAAATTGTCCGACTATTGTACTGGTGAATACCCTCGGGGACCTCTGGTCCACCAGCAGTGGCATCGGTCCAATGGTTTCAAAATACAGAAATATCAAAGTTGCAGAATATACAGTAAATTTTGATATGCTGTACATGTGTTTCAAGGAAAATCAGAATCCATGTAATTTGGAATTTTTATCATGGGGATTTTGTGGAAGAGAAGATGAAATTCTGCACACGTTCGAATCAATCCCTAATATTTCAGTATGCAAATATATGAACGAAATTAGGTGATGTATATTTCATTCATCCAAAATGATAGACAGCCATCATAGTACATCGATTTGCTAATTTATTGCAAACGTTATAATCAAACTGCCAATGATTACATTTTTATACTGTAATGAAATACTTTTATACTGTAATGAAATACATCATTCAAAAAGAATCAAAAATAACATTTTGGAACTATGGTGCACAATCGTTTAATAAAGAGCCCCATTACACAAATCACTTATCGGTTTGTTATCCATCGTTATATTGTTTTCATTCAAAAATTCCAAAAATCTTAAGAGACGTTTTTCTCAAAAAATGAATGCAAAACATTACATTTTAATATTGGTTTGCAAAAACATTTTTAGTGTTTGCTCAAGGTAAAAGATATAACAGGAAATTATTTAGAATTGTTCCGTTCTTTGCTATCATGTTTTTGTAATTTTGATAAGATTTTTCTTTTTTAGTGAAAATAGTTTTTAATTGGACAAAAAGCACCATAAATATCCTTAAAATTTAGCATTTGGCATATTGATAATTGATAATTGGAAAATCATACCTAAACATAATTCTTTAAATAGCAATAGGTGAATATAACAGCTTCTTGTAGTTTCGCAACTTGCCAAGGGTTTCTTTGATTGAACAGCCTTGTAGTGCCAGTCACGTTCATAGGGTCAATTTGACTGGCCAGTCGTATCATTAAAATCAAGGAAAATTCATGGTATTTTGGATTTCAATTCTGCGAACAACCTGTTTTCTGAGTATTCATTTTTAAAGATATACTATTAACTTAGATTTTTGTCGAAAGTGCAATACTTTGGTCACCATTACTGTGAAAATGGTGTACATTTGTGGATGAACTCAATCATTCAAATTCTTCACCTCTGAATGCATCTTAAGACAGTAAATTGTCAATTTCAAAATTTAACGAAGTTGAATTTTTTTCTTTGCTTAGATGTTTGACAACTGAACAATAATTCCCCCAAAAAATTATTTCTTCTAAATTTCTAGATCACAGATAAATTTTCCATATTCATAGATGATATGATTAATAGGTGATAAGCAGTTTGCTACCCCAAGATGAATTTTCAGGTCGACAGTACACTTATTTACAGGCTTTTAATCTTTGGCTAATAATAGACTGGAATTTGCTAGAATCTTTGCTACAAATGCTATTACAGGTATCACCTATATCAGCTATCTATTTCAATTAAAAAGAAAGAAAAAAAAACCCGAAGAGATGACATTTTTGGCTCCAGCTGAATAAAGTCACAATTGCTGCATGCCATGATTTTTCTTTTTATCTGTTACATGATTTTGTTTTAATAGGAATTGGTTTCGGTTTCACTATTACAACACCTGTCGTTATTGTTGGTTATGCATTTGAAAAATACAGAGGATTGGCAGTTGGGATGTGCGTTGCGGCCGGTGGCGCAGGAATACTTATTTGTGGTCCACTGCATCAGTACATTATTGATAAATATTCCGTACTTGGAGCATACCTTTTTCTTGGAGGGTTGTCAAGTCAGCTGTTTGTATTTGCAATGCTAATGAAACCATCTGGATTAGAGCAATGGCACAGATCCCAGAAAAGAAGGCAAGGACATAAAAGAAACAACATTTTGAAAAGTTTTATTCATTTTGATGTTTTCAGGAATTTGTCATTTGTGTTTATTCTAATAGGAACGATATTGATTGGACTTCCATATAGTTTGGTACTTATACACCTACCAAATTATTCAATTACACACAATTTTACACATGACGAAGCTGCTTTTCTGTTGACGTTGTTTGGTCTTGGCAGCACGATAAGTAGAATTCTAGCTGGGTCAACCAGCGGGGAGGGTGGAATTGACGTTTTACTGTTGTACTTCGGTTCTATTTCAATAACAGAAGTGTTAACGATGTTATTCCCTTTATTTTCCTCCACTTATCTTGGACAGTCTATATATGAATTCGCCTTTGGACTATATACTGGGGCTGTAATAGCGTTAATCAACCCAATTTGTTTAAATCTGGTAGGTTTGGAACAACTTCCAACAGCCATAGGAATTTTCTTCTGTTGTCTTGGAATTGGTGGATTAATAGGCCCTCCAATCGCAGGTAAAACAGATAAATATTGAAATTTAAATTAATTTTAGTTACGATGGCAACTTCGAACACTCCAGCCTACCCGGTGCAGACAAAAGTCAAGGCACTTACATACAGAACAAGCGACAAAAAAAAAACACAAAACAAAACTGCTTCATAATTACTCCATTGGCGTGTCAACTTATTATTTCATATCAAGCGTTCTGTGGACTCTTCACCATTCAAGTCTTAACACATTTTATGCCGACTGAATACATTTTAATGTTCAAAGGCTTTAAGCATATTCTATAAGTTTTCGTCATTTGTCTCACAGTATTGTTAAAAAAAAATACATCGAGACCAAAAACAGAAATGAAAAAAATACTTGTATAAAAAAATCAGTATTACTGTATGTAGTTCCTAGAGATGGCGATTTCCGCAACTTATTTCTTTCATTGTAAATCAAGGATAGAGTCAGAAAAAGGAAAACCTTTTCAAGAAGGTGATTCTCCTTAGCTTTAATGCAAAACTTGTTGAAGTGATTAAATCTGATCTGTTTCGGGCAAGCACCGAAGTAATGAAGTACATGGTTATCCTAACAATATAGAGGAATGATTTATATTTATATTTCAATAGGTTTAATTGTAGACACCGGAGGGTCTTACGAAACAAGTTTCTTTATCTCAGGTAAGATAACTTATGTTTAATGTTCTTAAGTCACTTCAAATGTCAATAGTGAAAAGGTGAAAGAATATAGGGTAAATGTGCATTATGTACAAAAGCTGTTTAAAAATAGATGAGTGAATTAATCACATTGTTTTTACTTTAGTATGTTTAATGTCTATGCTATTTCTTAGGCTCACTCTTTAAAATCAATTTATCAATTATATAGTTCTTTCTTACATGATAAAATCCAAATGCATATTATTTAAAAAAAAAAATTTAATATAGCCTGCGAAAAGTGTCCTCTCAAATTAATAATACTCTTCAGCCATAATGTTTTTTTCCTTGAAAGTAGAGATTGAGTGCTTCACGGTAGCATAAACATGTTTGATTCGATTTTATTTGAATTTTACTTATTAGATTTGATCAATGCATATTAAATCGAATGGGGGGATAAATTATTCAAAAAAGTATTGCTCCTGTCTAAAATTGATCGACAAATAAATTTATTTCACGACATTTCTCAATACCAAAGCACATGGAAGCGTAGCGTACTGTTATTCTTTTCTCAAAATCTGTTATAACATACAACCTGCTTAAATGGTATACAACAAATTATTATTGTACATAGTACAATTACGCTTCCCTAAGTAACAAAAGTTTCATTTTCTATTGTTGTATTGTCATCAGTATTGATTATTTGTTTACCAACAGGTGCTTGTTTGCTAGTAGCAGCTATATTCACTTTGTTATCAGCAGTAAAGAGACAGGAGATACCAACCAACCTGCCAATAAATACTGAAATAAACTACAGCGTGGACAAAGTAAAAAGTACAGAATACAACGTTTTCAAAGGCTCTGGATATTTGAGTGGTTCAGGAGTAATGGCTGTCACAGAAAATGTGTCTGTATCGAAACCACTCAAAAGATTAGGGTTCTTGACAAGTAAACAAAGTAATAGCGATCTTAATGGTGGAATCGAAAATGCAGAAGATGTTCCTTTGAATACATGAAATCATGAAACTTAAATGTAGTATTTGATCATTATAAGCTTAAAGCAAGTAAAAACAAAACTAATATAAACTGCCAGTTAAAGAATAGATAAAAAACCTTATAAGATAACCTCCTGTAAAAGCCATTAAAGAGAAAACTTGACAAATGAGTGTTGCTGGCAACCTATTCCTGTTTCATAAGTTGTTATTAACCATATACCTTGCAGACATGTAATAAGCAAGACAATGGTATATAGTAAAGGTATCTACTGTCCTTCAAATGTAAGCTTTGGCCATTTGGCTACCAATTCTACAGATTGACAATTAAATTGTTGCTAAAACCTTGTAGAAGTGATTTACCATATGGAGAAGTTGATGCTCGCCTCTGGAAATAATCTTTTGTGTGTTTGGTTATTGAGCATGTTGAACTATTTTCATATTTAAGAATAGCCTTCCTAGTTGAAGGTAATTCCTGTTTTCAGTTTTGCAAACGCTTTGTATCGTAAAGTTTATAAATGCAAATATAATTATATTTACTCTAACAAATTTTGATAACCCTACAAAGATTAAATCATACATAGCATTTTGAGGGGTAAAATGTGAAAGACACTGTTTTATTGATTGGATGTACTATTAACTCTCTCTGTAAATTTATTATCTCCCAAATCCAAATTACTGATTTTGTGTTTTATAACAAATAAAACTTAAAAAGATTTACAATATCTCCAAAAAGGTGAATTAACCATAAATAAAAATGTTAAACTGATTAAACATGTTAAAACAAAAAATTTCACAGTTTTAGAATTATTTTGAAATAATCAAAAACATGAATTCACCACTGTATTAGTAATTAAAAAATCCAGTTTATAAATGCTCATCCTGTAACAAAGTGTTTCACCCAACACAACAGAAGCTGAGGGAAGTATCAATTGATCAATTTTTTTTAACCAATTCTACAGTTTTCCAACTGCTATTTAGTTGTCAAACTGTAGAATTTGTAGCCAAATGGACAATCAACTGGTCTAAGTTTACTCTTGAAGGACTATAAAAATGATGACAAAATGTAAAAGGATATAACTCTTAATTTCTAACTGTACAGAAGTGAAAATACAAAAAATACCTAAGTTGCATTAAAATTATCAAATACAAAATTGAAAAAGTTTCTAATTAAGCAATAACAGTACATTATTTGAATACCCGAGGGCGTCAATCGTAGATTTGACGGTCAAAATGCAGTTTACAGGCGACGCGTAGCGGAGCCTGTAAACGGATATTTTGACCGTCAAATCAAGATTGACGCCCTCGGGTATTCAAATAATGTACTGTTATTGCGATTGTAATGCAATTAAAAACCATTAATCGATTTCATTTCCTATTTTTAACTTGTGTATTTGTAACCATACAAGGAACCAGACTAAACAGGGAACCTACCATGTCCCAGGTGTGTAGATGGTTGAATTGACGGTCAGTTCTGACCAATCAAAACTTTCGTTATATAAATGTTGCATTACAATTGCCAATTTGCTACTCCACTTCCTTAATTAGAAAGATCCAACAAAAGATATCATCTTCAGCCACTTTGAAACCAAAACTAACTTGGTACTTTTTTCTATTTAGTAGATGAATTCAAACCAATGCATAGATGCTTTGGTCAACTGTAAATGCAGTGTAAGTATCCCATTTTGAGTTTTGATTTATACCTCACACAACCTTTTATTCTTGACTATTTTGAAACATATTACATGTAATAAATGCAATAGAACAGAAAACCACTTTAATATTCAATGTACAATATCAAAAACATCTTAATAAGTAAATATATCTTTAAACTTCTTTTGTCACTCTGAAATATTTTCCAAGGAATGTAACAATCACAACATTATTGAAAGTGTTTTACCTTCAATAATCTTATATTCACTTTACAGTTACTTCGGTGTGTTTATCTTAAATTGTTCTTAATATTATATGCAGACGATACAGTTATTTTAGCAGAAAAGGCCGAGGATTTACAAAAACAGCTTGATTTCTTTAACGAGTATTGTAAAACTTTGAAAATGAAAGTAAATGTCTCAAAAACTAAAGTTATGATTTTTTCCAAGGAATCTCCAGTTTAATATTGACAACAATAAAATAGAAATTGTGTCGGAATTTTACTATTTGGGTGTTCTTTTGTCCAGAACGGGAAATCCAAAATATTCTAAAAAAACTACTGTCTGAGAAAGCTACAAAAGCCATGTTAAATGTACTGAAAATGGGTCGAACTCATAACCTTTCAATAATTAAAATGTCAATTAGACCTATCTGACAAGATTGTCAAACCTATATTCACGGGGCCTAACCTCTACGCAATATTGTTTATTGGTGTGACACGGACAAGTTCGTATTAGGCTCGGAGCGTCTCAACACAATGTAAACAAGAACGGAAAGACCGGAAAAGTTAAGAAAAACTATAGTTTCCTCTAAAGTAACACGCTCATTCGGAGAAATGTCCTTTTATTGATTCAAAGACATTTTCAAAATAGTAAAACTGCTTGCCAATATCTTGTTTACTTTGCATAATGAATGTAAATCGCGAACACGTACAGTTTCCNNNNAAGTAACAATTTTATACGTCTTATAGTCATATCGAAATGGTATTCAAATATATTTGTAAAAGCATTTTGGTTTATACCATAAGTAGTCTATGCTCAATGTTTTGGAGTACAAGTAAAAAATGTGTTGATGCGTCCTAGTACAAGGATGCATACTGTTATCCTTTCAGATAATAGAAAAAAGAAAGAGCAATTTAACAACAGGAAAAATCACATTCTTATTTTCGGAACTGTTTAATCATTGCATTTTTACAGTGCACCTTTGTAGGAAATATTAGTTTGATTTAATGCATTGATGTGAAAAAGCTTCTAGATCATTGGTCCAAACCCGAATTAAATCTACTTCCATTTTGAGGAGACCTGATGTAGCTGAAACTTTGTCCATGACATGCAAGCTGATAAAGCTCCTAATAACACCTTTTTATATGCAAAATATTGCAAGCTGTCCCAGTAAAGAGTTGGGGATCGATTCATCTGCAGGTTATCTCGCACATACTGTAACGACACTGTCAAAAGAGAAGGTCATTGCCAATCAAAAGTCAGTTATTAGTTCCTTTGGTATGTCAGTTAGTGGGGTATCTTGTGATGTTCTCTGCTTGCATTTACAGCATTTTATTGCATGTTCAGCAATATTTACTACCTATGAAAGCTTATTTGGGTCACATTATGTGGTGCCACATAAAAAAAATCAACACAAATCATGGCCACGAGATACAAATCGTTCCCACTATTTGACAAACTGTGGCCACGAATAAACAAATCGTTCCCACGATTTGACAAATCGTAGCCACAAGAAACAAATCTTGGCCACGAGAAACAAATCGTTTCCACGATTTAACAAATTGTGGCCACGAATAAACAAATCGTTCCCACGATTTAATAATTCGTGGCTATGAAAAACAAACTGTGGCCACGAATTAACAAATACTGTGATAGTAGTTTTGCTACCGTAACGAGTGGTGTAAACCAAAAAATTCGAAAGATCTTATGGATATTCTGAAATCCAGACCATTATCCTAAAAGCAATAAGACTTTTTATTTCTCCACTATGCACACCATGGTACCTCATGAACAACTGTAAGCAAACCTTTCCATTATTATTCGACGTCGTTTCATGAAGAGTGATGCTTATAGACGTTTTACTTATCTAGTCATAGGCTTTAATAAATCGTACTTTGTTCGACAGGGATATAAATCTAAAAATAGGTACACCAAAGAAGACATCATTAAAATGTTGGACTTTCTTATCGATAACATTTTTGTCCATTTTGGAGGCCGACCTTTTTTGTACTCCTATGAAGTTGATTTTCTTGATGGGCTGATGAGAAAAACTAGCAAAATCTTTCAGTTACAGCTTCCGAACATAGATGATGTTCTGTCATTGAACAATTCTCATTTCAGTGGCTACCTTCATCTGATCTATCCAGATGAGTTAGACACTAAGCATACCACAAATACTCCAAAATTGGCTTCTTATCTTTAACTTAACCTTGAAATCGACTTTGGAGGGAAGCTAGATGATTTCATCTTTCCAACTGTCAACTTTCCTTTCCTGTCGAGTAACATTCCGTCTGCCCCCAGCGTTTGACGTATATATATTTCACACGTTATTCCAGGGCTTGTTAACAGTACTATGATTTTCGCTGCAGAGTCCAACGACTGACTACCAAATTTCTCAAAGATATGTTTTTTCACAGTTGAAGTCGTCTCTGATAAAATTCTTTGGTCGTCACCATAAGCTGATAGATCGTGACTGGAAATTTATTTCCGATATGAAATCAGGAATTTTTTCAGGAGTCTAATTCGTTTCACATTAACTCGATTGTGACTATTGTACTTGGTGTGACTTTTTGTTTATGGGCAACATGGTGGGTAGCTAATAAGCTGCTAACTTCGCTTACTCAGTTACTTAGAAGTACTCTTTTTGGGTCTATGTTACTCAATTTGATCAAACAATTGTGTGTCTGTGTTTATTTTAGTCTCTGTTTTGTTGCCAGTACTGATTTTGCCTTTGTCTTATGGATTTCATGAGTCCTGGATTGTCCTTCGGTATTTTCTTCCCTTTCTTTAATTTTTTACTTATATGTTCAATTGGGTCCGACTCCTCCGTTTTTGTCTAGTACGAGCTGTATCCATAGTTATTGTACTTGTCCTATCAAAACACAACTACATTGAAGTTTAAAACGAAAGAAACGACTCCATATAGACTAATATTAATTGAAATGTATAAAAATTGTATTCAAAAGAGACAAAAATTTACCACAAGCTGTATTCTGTGTATTATTTTTCGGTATGTACACGTAGTCAGCAAACAAGCATCAAAATACTCATATGTTATGCAGGGTAAACTCACTCGAGTACTAGTGTCGGTTGAATAATCGTTCATGCACAGCCATTTTAGTTTTAAAGTTGACTTCCGAATTGGTATTTTCAATTTTGCACAAGGTTTGTTAAATTTCGATAAAATGCAGATTTTTGTAATAGATTTGGAAACTCCGGGCAAATAAAGGCGTATTTGGGACGCTCCGAGCCTAATCTTGACGTAAAGGTTATGCCCCGTTCGGAGGGACTTACGAGGCGAGTTTCTTTATCTCGGGTAAGGTGACTAAATGTCAATGAGGAACAACGGTCGGTTATCTGCCTGTACCAAGTCAAGTTAGTTATATATAGTTAAAGCGCAGATAATTTTAATTAGCACATCAATAGCCTCTTTTGTATCTCCACTTTAAATTGTTACAGGGAGATAACCGACCGATGTTCCGCATTGTTGTAAAAAGGTAAAAGTATGAATTAATCGTGCGTGAATATACAATAGGATGTATAAACATCAATTAATAATTCTATCTCTGAAAAAAAAAACATATGGTGTTTATGCTGAGGTTCATGCTGTAAAATTAATCGATGCATTTTTGTTCTTAATATGTCAAACAGAAAACTAACGGAAGAAATCCAGATACCGAAGAGGAAGGAAGAAAGGGGGAACAACTAGTATTAAAATACAAAGAAAAAAACACGACAATACAGGAGCAACACAAAGGAGGCACCATGACAAAGATTAAACAAACAAATCGAAAGTATTAGAAGAGTGAACGGGGTATCATCAGCCCCCCCCCATCACGTACTCCACTGGCATCACACTATAGATGTCACTAGCTTTTGCATGAACCCGATAGGAACTAGAGCTGTCGCCGAATCGCAGCCAGGTTACCCCCATAATTGAACCCCAAATCAATATGGCAAGTGTAAATTTAAGTGTGTATGGACACAATACAGTTGTGGACACAGTACAAATGTGGACACAATACAATTGTGGACAAAATGATATACTTCCCAATTTTTTTTCTGAAAATATTAAAAGACAAATTATCTCCCCTTTAAATTTCTGACAGCATCCATATTACTTCATGCACATCTTCAGGTGGTATACTAAAACTGTGCAACATTCAGTCATCAAAATCCGAGCAGTGGTTTAGGAGAACATGCGCTGACAAGGATCTCCTCCCCCTTTTTCCAGAAAATATTCAAAGACGAATTATCTCTCCTTCAAAATTTCAGACAACAACCATATTACTTCATGCACATCTTCAGATGGTGAACAACATTTGTGTAACCAAGCAGCCATTTAGGAGAACATGCGCTGACAAGGTTCGTCCCCCCTTTTTCCGAAAATATTCAAAGACAAATTGTGTCCCCTTCAAAATTTTCGGGCACCAATTATATAACTTCATGCACATCTTCAGATGGTGTACTACAACTGTGTTACATTTCATCGAAATCCAAACTGCCGTTTAGGAGAACATGCACTGACAAGGTACATGGACGGACAGGGCGATTCCTTTATACCCCAAAACTTTGTTTGCGGGGGGTATAATAAATCTGCTAAAACTGGCGCGTAATAATTCCCTAAAGGTATCAGTATTGTCCTTATAATTATGTTGTTAATTAGAAATTTCAGCCTTGCTTATTCTCTACTTTATTGTACTGCTGTTGCTTTATACTTTCTGTTAGAAAGTTCATATTAGTATATATCTTCTAAGAAATAGCTTCACATAGTTTATAAAATTGAACTCTTCCTGATTTCTGTGCCATTTTCTTTTGTTTTCATTTACACTCTGATGGACACTGCAGATTTGTCGCTACACATAATCATAAATATCCTGACTCAATCAGAACAGAACTTACTGGATTCAGTCAATGAAATAAAACCTCATGCAATGGACATTTAAGTGGGATTAAATAGAGTTATCTCAGCTATATATGTAGTGTAAACACAACCTTAAAACTTTGAGAAAGTTCTCAAAACAAAAGTACCAAGAAGTTGAGCATACCGACAACCTGTTCTCATAATATAACTTTTACAACCTGCTGGAAATAATTTGCATGTAATAAAATTTTATTATGTCGCCCCAGACGTAGTCGGGACGACATATTGTTTTTGGTCCGTTTCTTTGTTATTATCATTATTCCACAATTGTTTCTTTCTTCCACCTATTTTTGTCCGGGCCTTTTCTCAAAGATGCATTGACAGAAGTTATTCATATTTGGAACAAAGTTGGATCACCTTAAGGAGATGTGCATGCAACAAAAAAAATTAACAAAAGTGGACCCTAATAGATGTCTCGCCCGTCCCTGCTTGTCGCTAAAAAAGTCATGTACTATTCAAGAACAACCTACAAGCCAAATATTATTACCATTTCACTTACAGTATTTAAGAAATTATTATAATCAGAAACACTCAACTTTGTTCGCTAGACCATGAAATTGAGGTCAAGGTCAAAGCGATATGGCAGACTGACATGTACTAACCAAAACCAAGCTATATACCAAATATCATTGACCTATGGCTTGTAGTTTTTGAGAAACAGACTTAAGCAAAAAAACTTAACCTGGTCACAGGACCGTGAAATTGAGGTCAAGGTCAAAAGCCACATGGCCGACTGACATGTACTAACCAAGACCAAGCTATATACCAAATATCATTGACCTATGGCTTGTAGTTATTGAGAAACAGACTTAAGCAAAAAAATTAACCTTGTCACTGGACCTTGAAATTGAGATCAAGGTCAAAAGCCATATGGCAGGCTGACATGTACTAACCAAGACCAAGCTATATACCAAATATCATTGACCTTTGGCTTGTAGTTATTGAGAAACAGACTTAAGCAAAAAAAATTAACCTGGTCACTGGACCATGAAATTGAGGTCAAGGTCAAAAGCTATATAGCAGACTGACATGTACTAACCAAGACCAAGCTATATACCAAATATCATTGACCTATGGGTTGTAGTTATTGAAAAACAGACTTAAGCAAAAAACTTAACCTGGTCACTGGACCGTGAAATTGAGGTCAAGGTCAAAAGCCATATGGCAGACTGACATGTACTAACCAAGACCAAGCTATATACCAAATATCATTGACTTATAGCTTGTAGTTATTGAGAAATAGACTTAAGCAAAAAAAACATAACCTGGTCACTGGACCGCGAAATATAGGTCAAGGTCAGATAATTTTGGGTCCGACAGATAGGGTTCGCCGTAAGCTACCCATGGACCAAATATAAAGTTCCTACATCGAAGGCTTCTATATAAAAACTTGAGTTTACGCCGCCGTCATACTTTCACGCCTATGTCTCGCTTTCCGCGACTCGTCGCGGGCGAGACAAAAATGGCTGCCATTTCCAAGATGGCTGCCAAGTTACGTTGACATTCCAAATTTGTCCGATTTCAGTAAAAATGATGAAATCTCACACGTGCCATGACAGAATTCATTCATATTTGGCAAAAAGTTGAATCACCATAAGAAGATGGGTATGCAACAAAAAAAAATTTCAAAATGGCCGACTATATCCAAGATGGCTGCTAAAATACGTCAAAATTTCAACTTCATCTGATTTCAACGAAAATTGATTTCTAGGTAGATTTTGACGGTGCGAACAAGATGAAATCATCGAATTGACTGCCAGGGGCGACATCAGCTATTGCTTGCAATTGCAAATCTAGTTTCATTTTGTTTTTGCATTAAAGAATTTGCATGTGAACTTGTCTGGCTGTCATTCATATTGATGCAATCATTTTATCCTCACAGGTGTCTGTTTACTTGTGTCAGCTTTATTCACATTGTTATCAACAATAAAAAGAAAGAAGATACTAACCAATCCGCCATTAAATGGAGTAGTAAACTACAGCTTGGAGAAACTAAACAATACAGAGCCCATCAATGATTTAAAAGTCTCTGCTGATTTCTTAAGTGGTTCAGGATTAATGACTGCTAAAGAAAAATTTTCTGTGTCGAATTCATCCATAAGAACAGAGTTCTTGACGAGTAAACAAATTGATTGTGATCATGAAGATGGGATCGAAAATGAGGAAGATGTTCCTTTAAATACCTGAAAACTCCCATCTAAAAGTAACTATTTGACCATTAAAAGCTTAAAACCAGTTAACGTATTAATAGTAAATCTCGTTACAAACTAAAATCTTTAACAAACAAGAGCTGTCGCCGAATGGCAACCAATAATGCCCCCGCTCATTGACCCCTGAATCAATATGGCAAGTGCAAATTTAAGCATGTGTTGACACAATACAGGTGTTGACACAGAACAAGTATGGACACAATGATATGCCTACCCTTTTTCCAAAATATATAAAAGGGAAGTTCTGAGCCCGAAAATCAATTCTATGGGTGCTAGGCAATCTTCCTGTAAAGTTTTATCCATTTTGAGGCAGTTTGAATTTTCCCGCCTTTTTCCAGTTTCCATAGCAACGGCAGCCATTTTGAAAATTCTGAAAACCAAAATCATTTCTATGGGTGCTAGACATCCTTCTTGTAAAGTTTCATCAAATTTGAAGCACTTTGAATTTTCCCGCCTTTTTTCACTTTCCATGGCAACCACGGCCATTTTGAATATTCCAAAAGATATGTGTGTGCACATCTACTTATTGTAAGTTAGATTCCTTTGAAGTAGTTGGAATTTGTTTGCAAACTTTCTAAAAAACATGAATGGTTGTGTTTTTCATTCGTACGGACGGACGGACGGACGAACGAACGAACGAACTGATGGACGGACGGACGGACAAGGGTAAAACAATATGCCCCCGACTTTTCGTCGCGGGGGCATAAATATGAAATCGTCGAAAATTATACTAGCCAATAAAACTGTGATGGTAGGATGGTAGTTATTGTTGAACATGAGACAATGTCAAAAACACCATTCATCAAATTATAAGCCGAGTTCGACTTCATCGCAACTCGGCTAAAAAAGAAAGTGGAAGCTGACGACAGATCTAGAAAGCGCTTGATTGCATGTTACTACACAATATATATAAAGACCAAACCAAGTTTGAAATGATTCCAACTTAAAATAAAGGGCTATGCGGAGCGCAGCATGATACGACCGCAGCATGTCGACCACTGAAATTTGAACAAGTGCAGTATAAAATGAATGTGGACACAGTAAAGAGCTTGACACAGTAACTAGATGGACACAATAAGGAGACTGAAACAGTAATTAGCTGGACACAAACTAGGAGAGAAAAAAAAACTCCGATGAGAAATATAGATTTTACATATTTGTGAAAATTGCAATTGTGCCCCTTTGACCCCTTACAGCTCGAAAATGGTAAGAGATACGCAAAATCTGTTGAGATACTACGTAAAGCTTAAGACAGGAGGAATGTAAAGAAAAAAAATCCATCAAAATCCGATGAAATTAAAACTTTTTATGTAATCTGCACATTTGCAATTTTGGACCCGTTTGGCCCCTCATAGCTCCGAAAGGAAACACGATATCAAATATCTAATAGTTAAGCGCCATATTAATTTTTCATAAGGAATCCATTAAAAAAATTGCATCAAAATCGGACTAGAAATAAAAAATAAAATTTTTGTGATTTGCCCCTTTTGGGCCCATTTATATCATGAACGGTACATGTAACGTGAAATCCGTTGACATACTACTGATTGGAAATTTTCTTTCTTTTGTGCTAAGGAACATTGTGTTAAAATTTCATAAGGATTGATCATCTGGAACTTAAGTTATTGACCAAAAACAAAAGTGTCTACAGACGACAACGACAGCGCCATACCATTATACGACCTAAAATTTTTTGCGGTCGTATAAAAAAGCCAAGTAAACATGAGAGAAAAATTTAAGTTTAATTAAACTTCAAAGTATAAGCAAACAGGATGTAGTTATATGTCTTCAACTGAAAATGGCTGCAACTCATCAAGTTAAAACTTTTAACTAAATATTAAATCATTCCTACATATACAGCCCATGAAAACTGTGACAAAATTTTTCAATTATGGTTATAGTAACAGATCAAAGAATCGGCAAACAGGAAATGCCAGCACGACATATCTGAAAATTTCTTACACATCAGGTGCAGATTTAGTGGTGGTGTGCCTCCCCCTAAATGTGAACAAAATATATGTCTTAAAGGTAATATCATGATTTTTGCCGAAATATGTCCCAAAATAATCTCGCCTCGCTCCGTGCAAGGCCTTTTTCACTGAGCCCCTTCAGATCCTGGATCTGTTCCTCCACATTACAACTCGTCATCATAAAGCTTCTATCATTCCAACTTATACAACCACAATAGTGCCTGAAAATATTTCTTTCCAATTTCCTTACATTTAAACGAATTGAAAACTCATAAATTAACCATCTAAAATACTAAACAAAGTTCAGATTGGAGCAAATTGTAAACTCTTATCAAATGTTTCTCTTAAACAATACATGATTAGCGTAAAACACAATAAAAATATAACTTAATTCTTTGCAATATCATTTAAGAATTCCCTCAATTTTTAAGAAAAAATATTTAATTTTTCTCCACTAATTTTAGTTAAAAAAATTGCCCAATTCATGTTTCACACAGTGATAGTAATTTTCTTTCGATATCCTTTAAGCAAAAGCAAGGGAACAATATTTTTGTACTTTAATTCTAAAGATTCTGTTTTAGACAAAAAATTGTGTTTTGGACATTTTTTGTTATTTTAGCCTATTTGGAATCGAACCAATGAAAATAAAAGTCAAAATGTTACACAATGGATAATTTACTACTGCAGTTTCCTGTTCAGAAAACACATCTTGTGCCATATGGCCCAACCTACTTTTTGCTTAACTTGTGAATTAGTGGGAATGCGATTTTGTGACCTTTTTATGCAGTTTAATTTGTTTTTTGTACACTTCAGGTTTTTATCACATACGAGGGTTGTCCGTAAAGTTTGTGGACAATGCTAAATAAAAATTAAAGCAGCGTTTTATATATTTATATTTTGCATATTCGTAAGCCTCAAGCTCATATGAATTCGGATATATAAAAGTTGATCCAATTTTGCATGCAAAGCTGCAAATCTGTCTTCGTAAAAAGCCATGGAATAGTGACCCGGAGCACCACGAATATTACATGTCAAACGTAGTGTCCAATATTTATTATTTTGTAGGTATTTTATAAAATTCAGTGAATAGTGAAATGAAAATGACATTGCAATGTTTATATATTATGTTCAACATCAAAATTGCCAAATTTCAACTTCTAAATATTTGAAATGCCAAATAAACAGACCTTTAAATGACTCAAGACAAAATTAGAAATTCTAGAAAAACTGACGTTTTTTTTATTACGCGGAGCAGTGACGTGGGTCTTATTTCATTCAGACATCAGGAAACACCCCCAAGTACCAACATATTCCCGAAGTATTCAAAAAAGGCATGGTAAGGTGTGTTCTGCATTAATATTTAAGTGAAACAGAAATTATTTGGCCACAAGAACCAGTTTAAAGGCCGGATGAAACATGTAAAACTAGCCATCTATAAATCTCGAAACTGTAGGTTCCAGGATGTTACTTACCATGATTTCCGGATATCATTCAATGAGGTTTGCAAGTGAATCAAAACTGATAACTTTTCCGCACAAGAAATTATATAATGACCTGAATATCTTGAAGACAGGAAACTGCAAAAAATCCGAATTTGTTGAATTGCGAGTTATTTATGAAATGTCAACTGCAAAGATTAGAACGTCAGACAACGTCAACATTTTACAAGTTTCTGCTCCGGGTTTATAACATTAGTCTGTTTTGTTTCGACAGAAAAGTATTTACTAGTGCTTTGAATGCAATGATATTTCGCATACTTATGCAGTAAAACACATTATAAATGAAAACAAAAGTTTCATATACATTCTCGTTATTTAGCAATTTTTACTTAGATTGTCTAGGAACTTTCAAACAACCCTCGTACAACATGTATCTCCTTTGTTAAAAGCTCTGTCATAAGCTGAATTTGGTGTTACTTTCAGGCTCTTTAAGTTTATCTGTTCTATAGCAGCTATTTTACATGTTTTTGATTTTTGGTCTCCCTCATTCCCAATTTTTACATGCACCGAAAATGTGAAATAGCCATCTGCATCAGCAACACTTAAATTTACTCCAATTTTGGTACATTTGTATTTATTTTGTTTAATTCTTGACAACTAGTATATGGTAATATGACAAAAAAAAACAACAGAACAAAAAATACTTTAATATTTAATGTACAACATAGTGCATCAACATAATTATCTTATTAAATAAATATTTTAAACTTCTGGAATCTTTTGTCACCCTGATATAACTTCCAATGAATGGATCAATCACAACATTTTTGACACAGTGTTTTAACTTAACAAACTATTTTACATTTAAGAATCAAATTTTTAATAACTCGAGAAAAATTTTCAAGTATAAAAGTTAGTTCATTATGCAAGTGGCACACCTTCTCGAAAATAGAGTAACAATAAACATTTTCAATGTGGTCTCTGTACGTCTTGTTATGTGACAATTAAATATCATAAAAAAGTGTAATTTGAAAATTTTTAATATCAAATATGTCAGAGAATTAAGATGTTTCTACTTTTACTACAAGACTTCGCAATCATGTCCATGTAACCTGAAATTTTACAATAGGAGGAGACTTGCAGCAAACACTGGCAAAAATTTGATGGTAAATTTTTTTTAATGTACTATAGCTGGAAACTGACCATGCAAATAATATTTTAATGCAACTGTAATTATTAAATTTTGACAAATGTGTATTGTAATGATAAACATGTTATCTTAATTTTTGTTTTAACAATTTTACAACTAAATGTAAGCAATATCTGCAATCATATTTCAAAAGCCATATTTTGTTTTAACAATTCCATATTCTAAGACTTAGTAGTAAGTCTTCCACGGAAGACATGTGGTGCCTGCGTAATAACACAAAAAATATTCAAAGTTTCATCAAACAGGAAGTGGGCATGCCAGAGATCCGAAACTCTCTTCCACAGTATAGGCCCCCATACTTATACTCCATGCCAAATTGCAGAAGGCTGGGATACATGGTTCCTGAGAAAAATGCGACAGAAATTTTTGTGATGCTGACAACGACGCGACGCAAGACGACAGATAGTGATCCCTATATGTCCCCACTGCGTGAACGCAGGCAACACAATAACTGCTGTCTAAAAAGATGTACAGGTGGAAACAATGATCTTTTTTTTATGTAAGATTTTTACAGTAAATTTGAAAATTTTAAATCTAGTTTTGATCATCATGGTTAAAAATTTGTTTTCATCACTTAATTTTGTTGGGATCCAACGATAGGATTATATGTTATTTGATTTAAGCCTAAAATTTTATGTTAGGATAATCGATTTTATATCTACAAATTGTAGTTTCAAATAACACTACATAATTGTGAATATTATTGTGAGAAAATGATTTGAATAAAAGGAGATATAAAGTAAGAAAAGCACAATCATACATAATGTAACACATATTATATTCATCAAATACAAACATTGTTAAATGAGTATTTATAATCATTTGATCTTTGAAAATGGACAAAAATATCAACAAAGATAAATTACTTTGTGTTAACAGAGCTATATAAATATATGTGTTAAAAAGACATGTAGTCTCAAGTACAAAAATAAATGTTGTGTAATGTAAATATAATCAAAACTTTTTGCTTTTAAAATTATATCTTACAATGCATATTTACTGTTAAAAACAACAAATACTCAACATTTTATCCCATGATTAAAACTTATTTGAGAGCATATCCAAAAGCAAAATAAGTCATTATTTTAATTGACCCAGTTTAGCTTGTCTTTGTGAAAATCAGCAAAAACAATAAGAAATACTAGTACAAATTTAATTACATAGTGCATAAATTATGCCATTCAGAAAAATAAAATTTCAAATTTATAACTTTAAAACCTAATATCATGTAAAATTGACAAGTGAAACTATTCTATGGTACTCATTTTGGATAGATTTATTCATATAACCACATTCCTTGTATTAAGAGCCCCTAATCAATTGTAACATCTTTCTTATTTTCTTCCGTGAGTCAAAACTTTGGATAGTTATAGCATTTTTACAATGACTGACGATTTTTCCCTCATCAGGGCTTCTTTTTTTAAAATTAGCTGTGTTAAACTTAATAAGCACCCCCTTTATCACATTTTCTAGAGGAGTACAGTATTTATCACATTATACCAGTAAAGTTGAATTATTATTTACTAACGTGAACATTCAAGAACTTACAGTTAAAAATCTTAAATTATACCATATAGTTTTAAAGCTCCTTTTTATCAGGCCACTTAATCATAATCACATTCATATAAATGTAATTCTGTATTTATGTATTTTTACATAATAACAAATAAGCACTGCAGAATTGTTGTTTAATGTAAACTGTCTATCTAGATCTGATAGACCAAGCATTGTAATTTAATCCACTATTGCTTAATAACATCTCAATGATAAACCAAAAGATGTACACATTGTATAAAAAAAACATGCTTTTTACATGTTTATCACCAATCTTAAAATGGTATGCTATAAAGTTATGAAACTGAATTTAATTAGTTGATTGATAAATTAGTTTTACAATCTATACCCTTTTGTACATTGCTAAATTTTTTTTTCATTCCAATTAAAAAGTAAATAGATCCCTACAACCACTAATATGTCTTTCTTTAAACAATGATACTGTGATATGGAAAGTACTATAAAACCACAACAAAGAATATCAAATATATATGAAATGCCCTCACCATACTAAGCACCAAAAGAAATGAACACTGAAGTCATAAAAAGAAGGTAAAGCTCTATAATTAAAACATTAAGTACATCTTTATAACATTATCACAAACAGAGATGGATATGAATAAATACACAGCCAATATCAAGTTTAACATATGATCAATATACATATATTAGAAAAAATATTTAGACATCATGTCTAAAATTCTCATGAACATATTTTCTGATTTAACAAAGACTTATGCATAATCCTAAAAAAATGTATGAACATACTATGAATCAATGAAGAATTTTTGATGTGTTTTTCAACACTTCTGTTTTCATCCCACTTGACTGAATTATGATCTTTTACTGGAAATAAGGTAAATAGTCTTGTAACTGTATAAAATATTTTATTTAATTTTTAAAAAAATTTATATATTTTATAATTTATTTTGATCATGTGAATGAAAAATTAAAAAAAATGTTAGTATTTTGCTGTTCTGCAGTATTATTTTTACTGGCAATAATATCTGTACTACAGTGACAATTTAAAAGTCAGGCTGATGAGTTTTTAATTTTTTTAACTTAATTTCATTATGCATTAAAAAAATTATGCAATTCATGTCATGTAACCAAAGCATGTATAAACAAGTTTGTATAGGGAAAAAAGCCAAAGTAAATCAGGTGACCAGACATTGATTTTTAATTCTTCAACAATTCTAGTTATCAAGTACATCAGTTCTGGAAAACTCAGAATTCAATAACCTTATTGAATTTGGTAACTCTGTCTACATTTTCAACCAAAAATTGGTCAAAATTTTAATTTGGTATTTTCAAATATTTTCTTGATGTTTTGTAAGCCATACTACGTTATCAACATGCATATAAATTTTTATTAAAATATGTAGCCAAATAAGACAATTTCACAAAGGTTACCAAATTCGGTAACTCATGAGATAATGGTTTACATAGGGATATTTCATGTGTACCTCAGTTAAGGCCTTGTCATTTTTTATTCTGTAGATGGATTTTGATATCCGTAGGCAGAATTTTAGAAAATTGTTTGTTTCACCTTTTTAAATTAATCAGAGAATGCCAAGTTCTTGTAGTAAGTGCCAAAACTTGAATCATTGCAAAGTTACCAAATTCGGTAACAGTTACCAAATTCAATAAGGTTATTGAATTCCGAGTTTTCCAGAACTGACATGGAAGATATCTTATTTAATAACAGAATCAGAGATCAACAATTTTTGACTACTAAAATAATTACAAAGGCAAACAAAAATGTAAGCCTAGTTGGTGAGAGTCTTTTAATTATTGAGGAGTTAAAGATCATCTTAGATGGGGCATTGTAAGTTTAAAGTTAAAGCTACGAATGATTCTTGAAAATTAAGTGCAAAATTTCAATATGCTTTCAATTTTCCTTATTTTTGAATTTTTAAGACTGATGTGAAAAATGCAATGAGGAAGATGGTCTATTCTACTCATGACAATTATTTTAGATTGAATCATAAAGCAGTATATAGTGGAGAGTAAAAAAAATGATTATAGCATTTCACTTCATACTAATAAGAAACAAACATTATCCATAGTTCATTTTAGGAAACTAAAAATGACATAACATGAAAGTGTGATTGATGACAGGTGAAATTGTGAAATGATCCTGTTGGGAAAACTGAGATTAAATCTATAACTCTATAAAAATCCTTGATACAACACTAATACATAACTAATCCTTGTTACTGCTGAAATTTTGTTTTCAAATCATAAATTTTATAGCATGCTCTAAAATGATCTTTGATAAAAAATAATAGATTTAGCATGAATTAGGAGCAGTTGTAGATATGGAAATGATATAAACATTCGTAAAAATGTAAAATTCTTCAGTCAACTTCCATGTAAAGATAAAAACAAAATATATCAATTTGGAAGGCATCATATGAAAATTACTTGTCAATACTTTCAACTGGCAAAATAAACCGATCTATACATTTTTAACAGAGAAAGCACTTTTATCATGCCATTTTAAAGGTGAAGAGAAAGCTTGAGAGGTTATGAGAAAGCTCTTTTATCATGCCATTTGTAAGGTAAAAGTTGGCCACACAATCTAAAAATAGTACATCAGTTAAGTGTTGGTCAAACAATCCAAAAATGGTGCATCAATTAAGTGTTGGTAAGAATCTATTTTAATTGACACAAGATGCCACCCCACACAGACACATCAAATAAATCTATTATGATTTTTTGGAAAGATGAGATTTTTTATTGTTAATCTTCTGAATTTTTTTTACAAAGATTCTACTTTATTTAAATGAAATATTGGTATTATTATTGTTAAAAGTAAGAAAATAATGTCAAAAACTATGGAAAATATCATATTGTGTGGAATGTAATACATTTTTGTATCTTTAACTAATATTATTGTGACAGCAGTAATTAGTCATGTTGATCTGTTTTATCATGTTCACTTCCTATAGCTTGTTCTAGATCTGTGTTTGGTGTGGTGTATTCTTGTATACCTGAATCTTTACGGAATTTTCTCTGTATCTCAGCCTGGAAAAACAAGGATACTAATTAATTTTTACACAATGCAAATATTACCTAATGCTGGTGATATCTACAATTTTTGAAAATATTACAATTGTTTATAATTTCTAATGAAATAAATAATGCCAACCACTGAGTGGCCAATTTTTCAGTATTTCTTGACCTCATTTAAATATTCTTTCTCATAAAATTTATTATATTATTCTTTCTCATAAAATTTTAGAATATAAAAAAAGACAAACTTGAACTGACTTTTCTGTATATATTCAAATAATTGAAACATGAAAATTCTCTCAACACCAGGGATTTGGAATCATGCATGAAACCACTAAAAGCAAATCCTGTATTCAGACACAATTAAAAAAAGCAAAACTATACACCCAATACAATGTTACAAAACATATCATTGAATACTTCAGTCTACATGTACAGCCATTTAAGTTTATTGAGATTAAATTTTTGAAGCCTAAATCTTTTGATAGAAAGTTGTCTAAAAACTTTTAAAACAGAAAAAATATACATTTTGCCGAAGATTAAACATTTAACCCATAGAATTTCTAGATTAATTTTACACCTAAAATGTACAGCTTAAAATAATCCCTATTCAATATCTTATTGAAATTACCACATATATAGTATTAAACTGCTTTAAGATGTAGTTTCTGATATAAAACCAATATGATTCCACAAATAAAAGTAACACGCAGAAAACAAATCACACATGTTTATACCATGTCCTTAATAGATAATTACATTACACTAGCAAGGCCAAATGAAAATAAAGAATTTATGCTAGAGAACCTACATTAAGAACACATGCATTTATAAGTAGGAAACTGAAAATAAAACAGAAAAAAAAGATGTGTACATTTAATCACATTTTAATTAAATAAGAGATAATTTATACACTCTCTCTACTACAGGGTATAGGTAATAATTATCATAGTTTTAAATATTATTTTTTTTCCTTCTTATTTTTAAAGAAATAAAGAGTCCACTTAATCTTCAAATTAAATGACATCATTGACTTGGGAAACAAGCCATTATCATAAAGAGGCAAATTCAATTTATTTCTTAATTTATCATTTTATGACAATAAGAAAAAGCCATTAGTTAATCAAAACACCAAAAAACTTTGTAATACAAATGTATAAAAATTTACAAATTGAAAAAAAAAATATTCACTTGAAAAAAAAGAAGTATAATCTGAGTTTTAATATTGTGAATAACAAAACAAAATACAATTAAACAGAACTAAATAACTCAAAACAAAAAAGTTATACCTCAATGGAGCCTGGAGTAAGACACTTGACTATAGCGCTCAGGACAAGAGGGAGACGATGGCTCTTCATCATAAGCTAGAGGATATTCTCTGGCTTTTTGGGGTTGTGTGTGACTACGGAAGGCCATCTAACAAGAAAAGTAATCAACTAGAACCTTAAAAAGATCATGCACTCATCAACATGATCTTTCTGAGAAGGCCATGTGAAATTTTTTTTTATGTAAAATGACAATTTAAGATACCATCAGGAGTTCTTTAAATATCATTAGACATAATAGTAAAAATTGAATTACTTGAAATTAATGTTAATTTTGATGAGAGATGATGAAAAATTCCAGTATGAACTAATAAGAGAGCTTAACAAGATGTGTTTTGTGAAACAATCATGTCCCCAAGCAGCATTTATGAAAAAAACATTAAGCATGAATAGTAATTTATGTGCCTCCAAGAAATAAATAATATATATTCATAAATTCAGGTATCAATTAACAAGAGGGTCTCAAGAGAATGCATTGCTCACCTGGACCAAGATGAATGACATTTCCAAAAGGGTCCAACGTTAAACTATGTTCAAAGCTGGAGGCTACCTCCCAGACATGCCAGACACAAATTTTGAATGGGCCACCGATGAACTTTTTTTTGTGATCAAGTTTAGATCCAATTGGATTAGTAGTTTCAGAGACCTAATTCATTTGATGGAATTCAATATTAACTATGTTCCCACTGTTGGTAATCCTGAATGAGGTAGGATCTGCAGGATAACTTTTTGTAAGATGCCATTTCAGGACAACTGTGACTAAGTCTGGTTCTACTTAGATAGTAATTTCTGAGAAGATCTTTGAATGTGTTTTTCAAAAACTATGTTCCACACTGGTGGCCATCTTGGATAAGGAACAGACCTGTCAGATATCTTATTGGAAGGGAACATCTAAGGGCAATTCTGAATAAGTTTGGTTCCAATTGGATAAGTAGTTTCTGAGAAAAAGATCTTTGAATGTGTTTTCCTTAGGGTCCAATGTTGAACTATGTTCCCCACTGACAAGCCATCTTCGATGAGGTATGGACTTGTCAGACATATTTTTTGGAAGGGACCACCTAAGGATAATTGTGAATAAGTTTGGTTCTAATTAGACAAGTAGTTTCTATTAAAAGGACTTTGAATGTCTTTCCATAGGGTGCAATGTAAGCCCATGTTCCCTGCTGGTGGCCATCTTGGATGAGGTATGGACCTGCCTGAAACTTTTTATGGAAGGGACCATCTAAGGACCATTGTGACTAAGTTTGGTTATGACTTGATTAGTAAATTCTGAGAAGATCTTTGAATGTGTTTCAAAAGGGACAAATGTTCAAACTACATGCCCTGCTGGCAGCCATCTTGGACGAGGTATACCTCTTTTGGAAGGGAGCATCTAAGAACCTTTGTGACTCAGTTTGGTTATAATTGGACTGATAGTTCTGAGTAGCAGATTTTTGAATGTCTTTTCCATAGGGTCCAATGTCAAAACTCTGTTCACGGCTGGCAGCCATCTTGGATGAGGTACAAAACTGCCGGATACCTTTTTCGGAAGGGAAAGTCTAAGGACCATTGTGATTAACTTTGGTATAATTGGATTATTAGCTTCTGAGAAGAAAATCTTTGAATGTCTTTTCCATAGTTTCCAGTATTAAAACAATGTTCCCTGCTAGCAGCCATATTGGACGAGGTACCTACATGCCGGATACTCTTTTTGGAAGGGACCCTGTAAGGACCATTGTGACTAAGTTTCGTTATAATTTGACAAGAAGTTTCTGATAAGCAGATCTTTGAATATCTTTTTACATAGGTTCCAATGTTAAAACCATGTTCCCTGCAGGCAGCCATCTTTGACATGTTGGATGAGGCACAGACCTGCCAGATACAATTTTAAAAAGGGGACGCCCAAGGACTATTGTGACCAAGTTTGGTCCAATTGACTCAAGTGGTTTCAGAGGAGAAGAACTGTGCATGAAAATTTAATGACAGACGACAGACGCCAAGTGATACAAAAAGCTCACTCTGGCATAATGTTTCTACTTTTCCACTAAATCAAGGAAAAAGACAATAATGCATTGATACTGAAACATTGCACCAGACAATATAAGACTATTAAGTGAAGCAAATGGAGATAAATCAAATCAAATGGGGAATAGTTTAACAAAATGAAAATATAATTTCACATTCGTTGTGAAATTTAATTTTATCTGACAGTCATATGCTTAAGTAAAGGTCATGAGGCCAATATGTCTGTACCAATTGAAAGGACATGCCACCAGAAATAATCATGTAAAATATTAAAGCCCTGGTAACTTACCAATCAAAAGATATTCCAAGTGTTTAAGCTTTTGTGTAGTTGTAAACAGTGGAAGGTTAAGGTCAAAAGGTCAACTTTTTTTGATCAACTGAAACGTTTTCCCACATGAAACACACATATGAAATATGAAAGCCCTATAACTTACCATTCAAAAGATATTCCCAAATGTTAAGTTTTGAATTTTTTTTTTCAAAAAGTCGATCACATGCTAAGGTCAAGGTCATGACATCAAATATTCCGGTACTGTTTGAAAGGTCTTGCCACAAGGAATAGATATGCAAAATATGAAACTCATATCATTTGCCCTTCAAATGTTTTTCCCTTCAAAAATATACTCATTTTTAAAATGTTTTGCAGACAAACAGACAGACTAAAATATATGTGCTCCTGAATCTCCAATTCACAGGGGCATAAAACACGACACATTAAGTACATTTGATCATTGTCATAACATGCAAATGAAAATAAAAAAAAACGAAACAACTGACTATCACAGAATAGATTCTTTCTTTGTATTTCATAAGGTATTTGAATAACTACTAGTAGATAACAAAGTACAAACAGTAAAAATACCTTTAATTGAGATGGAGTTAGCCTACTAAAAGTTTCTCTATCTAATCCATACACAACAGCATTCACAGCACCTGTATTAATAATAATCACTTGAATTACTATAACTAAATCATCAGGAAAATATTAAAACTCCAAAGAGGATTAATAATTTACTGTATAATCCAAATTAAAAGCCTGGCAAATTTTACATAGAAAAGGGGCAAGATTTACTTCAAGTAAGATTTGATAATATCAAACTGGATTATTTTTTGAAGAATTTGAATCCAACTGAATTTTTTCCTGGCCTTTTTTGTCTACTGAGCAAAAATTTGCCATTTAAAAATTTCAAAAAGTAATTATACTGTAACTAATCCAAGATTCTGATTATCGCAAAATATTCAACGAATGATAGAATAACGCAGTAGTTCACGAATGCAGGTAGCGCATGCGTAAATTACAAAGTTTTTCGATCATGAGTTGAATATTTTCGATAATCAGAATCTAGGGTTGGTTATTGTTTTTCATTATATAGATCATCTAACATATTATTTCATTGCATGAACAACGTTTTCAATGTCAATCCGCTGAGACGTTTACTTAACAACAATGTTGACACATCCATTATAACGTCACTTTTGTCACAAACATTAGTCGGTCAATCTGGCAAGACGATATGCACACCTAGGCATGAAGGTCAAGCATCCTGTGAAGTTTGGTTGAAATCTGAATTCTAAGTCAAAAAAGTGCATTACTCCCTCAAAAATCAGCCAATCAATCTGGTGAGACAATATACACAACGAGGCATGATGGTGAACAATCCTGTGAAATTTGGTTGAAATCAGATGAAAAATGTAGGAGAATTGGTGTCCACAAACTTAATTTTGAAAAATTTTATGTCAAAAACGGGCATAACTCCAACAAAAATTAGCCATGCACAACTAAGCATGACAGTCACAATCATGTGAAGTTTGGTTGAAATCTGATTAAAGATGTAGGAGATTTGGCGTCCACAAACTTAATTTTGCAAAATTCTAAGTCAACAAGAGGCTGGCAAAATTCTAAGTCAACAAGAGGCTCTCAAGAGCCTGTATCACACACCTGGTCCTTGATTAACATGGACATTTTATGTTAAAGAGTAAATATGCAGACAATTTTGACCAAGTTTGGTTCCATTGCCTCAGTAGTTTCAGTTTAGCGTGAAAAATTCCGTTTTTGTAAGGGACCACTCAAGGACTATTGTTGCAAAGTTTGGTACCAATTGGCTACACAGTTTCAGAGAAAAAGATTTTTGAACATGTTTTCCCATAGGGTGTAATGTTAAAACTATGTTTCCTGCTGGTGGCTATCTTTGATATTGCATTGACCTGAAAAACATTTTTTTTGCAAGGGACCACCCAAGGACTATTGTGGCCAAGTTTAGTTCCAATTGGCCCAATAGCTTAAGAGAAGAAGATCTTTGAATGTGTTTTCCCATAGGGTCCAATGTTAAAACTATGTTCCCGAATGGCGGCCATGTTGGATATAACACAATCCTGAAAAATACCTTTTAAGTAAGGAACCATCAAAGGGCTATTATGGCCAAGTTTGGTTCCAATTGGATTAATAGTTTCAGAGAAGAAGAATGTGTTTCCCCATAGGGTCCAATGTTAAAACTATGTTTCCCGCTGGCGGCTATCTTGGATATCACACGGACCTGAAAAACACCATTTTTGTAAGGGACCACCAAAGAACTATTGTGGCCAAGTCTGGTGCCACTTGGCTCTGTAGTTTCAGAGAAGAAGATCTTTTGAATGTATTTTCCTATAGGGTTCAATGTTAAGACTATGTTTCCTACTGGCAGCCATCTTGGTTATCGCGCAGACCTGAAAAACACCTTTTTTGTAAGGGACCACAAAAAAACTATTGTTGCAAAGTTTGGTGCCAATTGGCTCAGTAGTTTCAGAGAAGATCTTTGAATGTGTTTTCCCATATGGTCCAATGTTAAAACTATGTTTCCCGCTGGCGGCCATCTTGGATATCACACGGACCTGAAAAACATCTTTTTTATAAGGGACCACCAAAAACCTATTGTTGCAAAGTTTGGTGCCAATTGGCTCAGTAGTTTCAGAGAAAAAGATCTTTGAATGTGTTTTCCCATAGGGTCCAATGTTAAAACTATATTTCCCGCTGGCAGCCATCTTGAATATCACGCGGACCTGAAAAACACCACTTTTGTAAGGGACCACCAAAGAACTATTATTGCCAAGTTTGGTGCCAATTGGCTCAGTAGTTTCAGGATGAAGAT
>MJUU01044366.1:111871-128022 GCA_002080025.1 Modiolus philippinarum | reverse complement strand
AAGGACCATTGTGATCAAGTATGTTTCCAATTGGCCATGTACTTTCAGAGGAGAAGATCTTTGAATTGAATATGTTTACCTATAGGGTCCAATGTTAAAACCGCGTTCCCCGCTGGTGGCCATCTTGGAAATGATATGAACTTGCCAGACATTTTTTTTAAAAAGGGGCCACCTAACGACCATTTTGATCAAGTTTGGTTCCAATTGGCCCAGTAGTTTCAGAGGAGAAGATCTTTGAATGTAGGGCCCATTTTTCGACAAAGATCCCACTGATGGCCATCTTGGATGGTGTGTTGACTTGCCGGACACATTTTTTAAAGGGGAACACCTAAGGACTATTGTGATCAAGTTTGGTTCCAATTGGTCCAGCGGATTCAGAGAATATGTTTGAAGTATTTGCAACGGACCAACCATGGACACAGTGATCACAAAAGCGTACCATGGCAGAGTCAGGTCATCAATGTTTTCAATGCATGCTATGAAGCCTATTTGCTCTTTAATTATTAAATATACCATGATATGCTCATGGTAGGCAAACATTATTCACTGTTTAACAATGTACATTAATATATACCAAATTTATTAAAATGTGAAATAAGTATAAATTAAGGAAGTATTTTTGCAAAAAATTGTAAAAATTTGTACAAAAACACTTTTTTTGCTCTTGATTATGCAACAAATAATTTTTTTTAATAAAGTGATAGAAGGGAATTTTCTAAAACTTAAAAAAGAGAAAAGTAAAACCAAGAAGATTTGAAAACAGAATTTAAAGGGAAATAACCATAACCATATATGGCATTGAAAAAAAAATTTTTTGGTGAAGAACATTCAATAACTTGATTTTCTTCAAAATTTCAGAGTATGTGGATCTTTGATATGCTGAACATTTTTCCAATAAACACTTCACCTCTATCTGTTACAGTTTTTTGAAATAAAAAATAAAAAATGCATACATTTTAAAAATTTTACGGAAAAAGGGCTGTAACTCTGAGACAGGTTTTCCGATTTTCTTCAAAATTGCAGGGCAGATAGATATCAGCATTCTAAACAATTTTACTACACACCAGATTTTTGATATCTGCAACGGTTTTTGAGTTATTTGCCAAAATCAGCAATTTACCCCTATGTTATATTTTTAGTAACAGCGGCCATGTTGTTTGGTCTGCAGACTAACTGAACATATTTTTTAAACTACATACCCTGGTGATGATCCAGGCCAAGTTTGGATTAAATTGGCCCAGTGGTTTCAGAGGAGAAGATTTATTAAAAAAGTTTACGACGGAGCAAAAGCTCACCCTGGCATAGCCAGGTGAGCTAAAAAAGGGCATAACTCCAACAAAAATTAGCTGACCAATCCGGCAAGATGATATGCACAACTAGGCATGATGATCAACAATCCTGTAAAGTTTGGTTAAAATCTGGTTAAAGATGTAGGAGAATTGGCGTCCACAAACGTGACAGATGGACGGACGGAAAAATGGACTGACGGACGACAGACGGAAAAAACAAAAACAATATGTCTCCCCCCTTGAGAGGGGGAGACATAATTATCATTTTTATTTCACTAAGAAATTTCGATATTTCACTGCAATCTATATAATAAACCTAATTCTTAATATACTTTACAATAACTTAAATTTCATCAAATTCTAAAAAAAATCAATCCTCCCTTTTTTTTGTTGCTAAAACTTTTTTTTCTAATTCTAAGTTCTACACATCCTAGTCAACAATTCTGTAAAGCTTTACACAATTCCAAGGCCTTTTAATTTCCTCAACTTTTTTTCATTTCAATGGCAGTGTGTACCATTTTGAAAATAAGACCAAAAGAGGCATGGTAGATGGACATACTCACTTGTACCAAATTCTAAATGTCCTGTCAAACAGGAAGTTTATATCATAGAAAAAAACATAGAAAGCAGCCACAGCCTGCTAAGCTCACCTCGTTGCGAAGCATTGTCACATTTAAACATGTCAGTAAACAGGAATGGACTATAATCATTGTTTTTAATGGATTCATTCATGCATGAAATATAGGTCACAGTCAGCATCCAAAGCATGCATTGTTGATGTCATCCAAAAATGCATCATACATACCAATACGGTTGATGTGGGACATGTCAGTAAGCGGGAATGGACTTAAACCATTCTACCTAACCAAGTCGCTCATGCGTAAAACATAGGTCAGAGCCAGCATCTGAAGCATGCATTGTTGTTGTCATCCCGAAATGCATCATTCATACTAATATGGTTGATGTGGGACATGTCAGTAAACGGGAATGGACTTTAACCATTCTACCTAACCAAATCGCTCATGCGTAAAATATAGGTCAGAGTCAGCATCCGATGCATGCATTATTGTCGTCATCCCAAAATGCACCTTACATACCAATATGGTTGATGTGGGACATGTCAGTAAGCAGGAATGGACTTTAACCATTCTTCCTGACCGGACGCCGACGCGGACACGGACGCCGACGCTCGGGGTATCACATTAGCCCCCCTCACTTCGTGAGGTGAGCTAAAAACACTTACAATTCACAAACCATTACAAGAAAACAGCTACAGGTAGAGTGGAAAATTTGAGATGAAAAATATCCAAGTAATGACTGACAGATGGACAAGTGTATTCCAATGTTCACCTTACTATCAGGGGTTAAAATAGCAGGGGTTAAAAACAACGACATTTATCAAAGTGACATGCTTTTCAGTTGAACAATTTGTCAAAAGGCATTTTAATAGTACAAAAAATAATTCTTTAAATATTCCTTATAATTTTATATATGTCTAGATATAATAGAAATGATTTTAACAATTAATGGAAACAAATGTACACTGGTATCAATTTTTAGTCTTTTAATTCTGAAGTAAATATGTGTACATTAATACTCTCTTAAATACCCATATCAAAACAACAACACATTAAAACTTACCAATTAATGGAGAGGTCAAAGCTTGTAAAAGTACCAAGGCAAATACAGGTGAATTTGGACTGGCTGCATTCTGAATTCTGTAAACAGATTATTGAAAAAACTAAAACCTAATAAATCATATAATGACATTCTTAAACTTACCTGAAACTTATCTAGTAATTTATAATATATAGTCAAGGCTTGTACATTGAGATAATTTGAAGATTGATGAAGTGGTAGTAGAATTACAAACAGTAGAACTAAGCAGGATGAGAACCATTGACTGACATACATAGACTACAACTTGACACCTGACCTTTATTGGAAGTGTGAGAGGTCGATCTCATTTGTGAAGCAGATCATGCCTACCTTCTCGGAGCATACAGTGACACCAGTTTTTAAGGGGGTTCTCACTGCTAGTGTTGATAGTTGATGTGCCATAAAACCGGTTTAACATACAAATTCTTTTGAAATGCCTGTACCAAGTCAGGACCATTTCAGTAGACAATTTTCCAGTGGTTTTCACCTTGCTTTGTCTTTTTTGTCTCTGGACTTCGGCTCTTGATGACTCTGTTCAGTAATTTTATTATCACCTCACTTGTTCTTGTTCATCTCTGTTTCTTAGTCCTTTGGTCTCCATGTTTGTTGCTGCTGTATTGCATTATTTTTGGAATATGATTTTTGATTGAATTTTTCAGTTTTCATTTGCCCATGTACTACTACTTGCAATTGACATAAGAGTTGTTTACCTATTTATGAGTGGAAATATAGATATAGCTATATATATAAATGGATAAGCCCTTAATGGCTTAATATCCTCCTTTAGCATCTGTTTCTGTCTCTCTGTATCTGGATCATAAGTTCCCTGCCAGCTTGATGCCTGTAAATTTAAAATATTTGTACCTACTTTTACAAGGTCTTAAAATGTACCCAAAACTACTACCAAATTGTATGCAGACTGTTTGACTGGTTGTTATTCAATGCTAATTTTAGCAATATTCATGTAAATAATTGAGAATACTGTCAAAGATATAATACTACGAAATTATCCCCTCCTTTATTCAGGCAACATATTGCTATTGTTCTGTTTCTTTTTATTATCATAATATTTTTTATCATTTATTGCTCTGGCAATAATTTAATCCGGACTTGTTTTGAGACAATGGTTTGATGTCATCAACTATAACTTGCCAGGTATTTGGAACACTATGAGATGGTGTTGATGAAAGGAAAATTCAAGATGACTGCCAGTTCAAAACTGGCTGCAAAAAATTTCAAAATTGTTGGATTTCAGCAAAAGTTGATGTCTAGGTAGTTTTTGATGCAATCTTCAGAATGGTTGATATGTTGTTTTATTAATTTATCCAATATGTGTAAAAAATAAACATGGAAAATAATTTAGACTAGTATTACACTCCAGGCACTGACATTTAAAATAATTTGCATGTACTGTGTCCATGACAGAAAAGAATGCCCCCTAACTCTAAATTTTTCATCCATTTCATATCATAATAAGATTCTTAGAGCCTCATTTTTTTTATCCTTAATACCAAATCATAATAATTTTCCCTGCAACTCAGATCTTTGAATTGCACACATTTAGTGCCTTTGGATTGAATTTCATTCCCCTCAAGCCATTTAGTATAATTATCTTCCCTTGAATATAACCCCTTTATTTAATGAAGAACATCTCTTCATAAAAATTCATTGCAATTGATCAAACAAATAGTAGTTACATGAACAAGAATAATGGACTGACAATAGATGGACAGGGTGATTCTAAACATACTTACCAAAATTCATTTGTCACAGAATTTACATATAATTTGTAGGTGAAGTCAGTAGATTCAAAAAGTACAGGAAGCAGGAGTTTGGATGTTGAAATTCAAAACTTTGATGATATAATTACCTTTCTACTAAGTGTATAGACAATGTAAGAATAAGTCACTACCATCCCTATCAATATCACAAATAATGGTCCATAATATCTGTAATAAACAAATAAAAATGTCATTTAGAAACATATAGGAAACACTTATAAATTTACAATTAACCACAAAGGGTAAATGTATGAAACTTGCAGAAAATAAATTAATGTGAAATATACATTGTAGTATAGTGAATTTTTACTTGGTAGAAATTTGTTTGACAATTATAAACAGACTGTATACTCACATGCCAACTCTCCACCCTGTATCTGATTCTATCCAGCTATAAATATATATACAAAAAAATCATTAAAAAGATATGAATACTGAAATTTTGGAATATGTTACAATGCATTAACATATCTACATTCTCAGTTTATGGTACATTCCAACAATTTGCTTAAGAGCAGAAAAATGTAAAACAATATGGGAGCAGTCAGAAACGACAGCTAATCCCCTCACCTGTAGCAATTAAATTTCCAAATTAAGTTCAAGTTTCAAAATATTAATTCTCAAAAGCAGCATCACTTTCCATGAGGCATCCACTGACCAAAGATGATAGATGAAGTATCTCAGATATGAACCTAAACACAGACTATAACTCAAGTAATTGAAGTGTAACATGTAGGTCAGGGTGACCCATTATTATCTGAAGCAGCATCATTCTCCAAGATGCATCCACTGACCAAAGATGATTGATGTGTCACATCCAGCTTCTCAGATATGAACCTTAATACAAACTTTAACCTGAGTCATTGAAGCATAAAATGTAAGTCAGACAGACCCAATTGTCATCTGAAGGACCTCACTCTTCAAGACATATCCACTGACCAAAGATGATTGATGTGCCACATGTAGTTTCTCAGATATGAACCTAGGAGCAAACTTAAGTCCAAGTCATTGAAGCGTAAAATGTAGGTCAGTGACCCAATTATTATCTGAAGCAGCATCGCTCTCCAAGACGCCTCCATTGACCAAAGATGATTGATGTGCCACATTAAGTTTCTCAGATATGAACCACAAACTTTAACCTGAGGTGGGACGAACAGACAGACACTTGGACAGACGTGCGAGATGCTATACCCCCTCCCAACTCCTTTGGGCCAGGGGATAATAAAGCTAGAGAAAAGTTTCCACAATGCTAATATGAATCTCTTTCTTTCACTTTGTAAACAAACAAAAGCTAAAAATCCAATAAATTTTTTCCGCACACGCACATATTACACGATACCAAATTATCTGAAATGTACACTTTGAAGTTTAAAATGTGTGTCAGAGTGACTCAATTATCATCTGAAGCACCATCACTCTCAAAGACGCCTCCACTGACCAAGATGATTGATGTGCCATATTTGGTTTCTCAGATATGTCCTTAACCCGAACTTTAACTTGATTAATGGAAGCATAAAATGTTGGTCAGAAAGACCCAATTATCATCTGAAGGAGCATCACTCTCCAAGACGCATGCACTGACCAAAGATGATTGATGTGACACATGTAGTTTCTCAGATATAAACCTTAACACAAACTTTAACCTGAGGCGGGACGAACAGACTGACACTCGGACAGAGGGGAGAGATGCTATATCCCCTCCCCAACTCCTTTGGGCCAGGGGATAATAAAGCTAGAGAAAAGTTTCCACAATGCTAATATGAATCTCTTTCTTTCACTTTGTAAACAAAATAAAGCTTAAAATCCAATAATTTTTTTCTGCACACGCACATATAACACGATACCAGATGATCTGAAATGTACACTTTGCACTATATATTCTTAGCAAAATAAACATTTTAAATCACTGAATCCCCAAATTGTAATATGAAATAACAGAAACTGACAAATGATTTGTAGACACAATATTGAAATCCAGTGTGGACTGTCACCTAGTAACGAGTGTTCCATGTACACTGACTGCTTGCTATGAAATCTGATCCATGTGATACATCATTATAATAAAATTGTCTACAGCGTAAAAAGACATTTTCAGTAAGATTAATACATATTTATTTTCATATGTAACTAGAGCAGTCATACATTTTTTTTCAAAATAAGAAAGCCGAACCACCACTACAAAGATCACACTTAATATAGCTGCTTCGATTTTAAAACTGACATTTTTGTCATTTTCATAAACAAAAACAAGAGCTGACACCGAATGGCAGCCAGGTATACCCCGGCTCATTGAACCCTGAATCAATATGGCAAGTGCAAAATTAAGTGTGTGTGGACACAATACAAGTGTGGACACATTACAAGCATTTACACAGTTGCAGAGAAAAAAAGTGCGACAAAAAAGTCCAATTTGGGAAATGAAAAGGAAAAACACACAAACTTGGTAGATAGGACGTTATAATTCTGTATGGCTGAAAAGGGGAGACGCGATATAAGACCTCATACTGAAGCACAATACCAAATATGAAGTGGCTGTAGTTAGCAGTTGTTGAGATAAGTGTAAGAAAAAAGTCCAATTTTGAAAATGAAAAGTAAAAAACGCACAAAGTCGGTAAACAGGAAGTGGTAATCAAATATAGCTGAAAAGGGGAGACATATTATAGGACCTCATACTTAAGTACCATACCAAATATCAAGTTGCTGTGATATGCAGGTGCAGAGAAAAATGTGACGAAAAAGTCCAATTTTGAAAATGAAAAGTCACAATTTTGAACATGAAAGTGAAAAAGGCACAAAGTAGGTAAACAGGAATTGGTGATCGGATATAGCCGAAAAGGATAGGCACAGTATAGGAGCTCATACTGAAGCACCATACCAAATATCAAGTCGCTGTCATGTGTAGTTGCTGAGACAAATGCGACTAAAAGTCACAATTTTGAAAATGAAAGTAAAAAAAAAGTCGGTAAACAGGAAGTGGTGATCTGATATGGCCTATCAAAGGAGAGGCGCAGTATAGGACCCATACTGAAGCATTATACAAAATATCAAGTGGCTGTCATGTGCGGTAACTGAGAAAAATGAGACGAAAATATATGTGACGGACGGACAGAGGTAAAACAGTATATATATACCGCCTCCTTTGGAGCGGGGGTATAATAATTCATGTTAGCTATCCTTTATTGTACTTTTAATGTAAGTAGGTATTATATTTGTGGTATTTTTGTCTATGGGTTGTCCCTTATTTTAGTTTTAACATAAGTAAGCATTTTTATTCATGGTATTTTAGTCATCATAAAAATTTGAGCTGATGTTCAAACTACAATAGAGGATAGCTTGCATTTATTATTTTAAACCATGGTTTTTAAGAGCACGGTACTAAGAAACTGGAAATGTCATGCTCAATATTAGTTACAAGGAAAATGATATAGAAAGATGGGAAACATGATAAGTAAATTAATTAAATTACATTATTGTTCCAAGTAATTAAGGCTTTTCCTGATAATTCTCAATTAACAATTACAGTAGATACAATAACAGTGAAGTAAAACTTTGAAAAAATCGAATTTTTTATTGTTAAATATGAAGAATTGTAATAGACTTACCACCAAGCACCTGCTGGTCCATAATGGTCATTGATAAATGGAAGTAGTGACAGTAACAGTGATATACCCCAACAGAATATATGGTAAACCCTGAAGGAAAAATCCAGTAGTTATGTAACATATGGAAAGTATAAAATGAATACCATGTACATGTATGAGATTTGTAAAAGAATCTATCGATTCAATTTTACAAACAAACAAAAAAGTTCGCAAAAAAAATCAAATGGAGACATTATTGTGTGAGGTTCCTCACTGTGTTGATGACCATATGGCGACCCCTAGATGCTTTGTTTTGGGTCGTTTTGCTTTGTTTTGGGTCATTTTAACCTGGGATGGGATGTTGTCTGATTGACATCTACCCCATTTCCTTTCTTTTTCATATTTTGCCCTCATCAATGCTATGTGCGATCATTTTTTTACAACTGCATTAATTAAAGACATATATGTACAGCTTCATGATTTAATTAACAAATATGACTGTATAAGGTAGGTCAGGGGACTAACAACAAAATGATAGCTTTTTATTAACCTTCTGTGATTGAAAGCTAATCAAATGCACTCCAAAGCTCAGTAAAAAAATTCAAAGGTCACCAAACACATATTTGAGGGAGAATCTTCCAAAAATAGCAATTTGAGGACTCACCTTTTTAAAATAGTCTGTTTAGATAGAATTTTAGATTTTTTTATAAGTAAAAGAATAGATTTGGGTGGCAAAAATGTGGTATAAAGTGTGTTAAAGGAATCAATTTTGAAATATCAAATAAAAATAAATGTCACAGATCATAACTTTTTTCAAGTATCATAAAATGTGATTTTCCCTTATTAATTTTATATAATTATCTCCCCTTAAAAAAGTTTTTCAAAAAGCAGCATATTTTGCAAGCTCTCAGTATATATGTTGCTTATTTTATTTTTCCCTTTTCCAAATCAGCTATTAGAAATCATTTTACTACAATTTAACATGTTCAATGGTAAATTCAAAATTTCATAAGATTCTAATTTAAGGCAACTGAACCACCTTAAATTGAAAATCATCTCCTGATAACCTTGACCTATACAGACTTGTGTAACAGTTTATTTCTTCCATCATGAAATATTTTCCAAAATCATAAATAAATGCATTAACAGAATAAACCTGGATGTTATTACAACTAAAACATTTTCCATAAATTATTTCCCCATTAATTTCACATGATTGGTGGAAGGAATTTTATAGGTACATTTGTAGTAAGTTGAATAAATCCACATCTATTACACTTACCATTCATATTTTTCTGTAGGGGTCATCCTCACTACATTCATAAATAAATTGAATGTTATACATGCTACCCATAACAATACTGAGAAATCTGAAAGTATATAATCATAGTAAGAACATTCTAAATCTCTCATTTTATCATCTAATAATTGTGTTACAGAACAAAACATGTCTTCTCTTTTCACAAACTACCCACATATAACTTGACATTTTAGCAATACCATGCAGCCTTCAAAGCAGGATTCATTCAAAGTCACCAGTTCGGTTACCATCCCTAAATTTTAGTGACAAATTGGAAATTTTGGTTGCCATGCTAACACTAATTAAGTATTTTTTTTAAAAAATTCAGTAGCCAATTGGTCAACAATAATTGAGTTTTATTGGCCAATCACAAATTTTAGTAGGTTTTGGCCACCATGCAATAGATTAAATAAACATTCTTCCAAAAGTCAAATTCTGGAACGCTTCGGCTAGATTGGCGGGTCAAAGAGGTCAAAGAGGGTAAAAATGGTGTCCTTGTAAATGGGGGCAAAGGGAATAAATTACTCTATTAACAAATGAAAGGTGTTTATGATTGGATAATACATGTAGCTGAACATGTCATAAATCAATGTTTTACCCCAGGCGGGTCATTTCCCACCAATTTATATATTTTAGGTCAAGAAAATAAATATGAGAATTCCTCAATTACGCTCAACTGACGTTGCAAACCAGTTTCCAGTAGATTTGAGGTAAGATCCAAACATTTGATAGTGGAATATCGTCTATTGAGGGCTGTCGAAATGTTGTTTATATCTTCTTTACGTCCACTTACACTGGAGGCAGGTTAAATTTCATCGTAACATCATCACATTTTTGTCTAACAAAAAGGTATAAGGGGATGGCTTGCAGACAGAGTTTAATGTAGGTCAAACATCTCTCAATTTAGCAGAAACATCTGCAAATAAAATACACAAAGTTTTTCCCTAAATTCTTAGGGTCTGAAAAACTCATGTGAAGTATGTATGAATGAGTTTTATCTACAACAGAAAATGGTATGCATGCTTTACACAAATTTATGTAAAAATGATTTAGTTTAAAAAAGAATGAGAATCAATGGACCATCATAATATAGTAGTATACAATACTGTATATAACTTTAGTCATACCAAAGAACTGGAGAAACCATGCTTGAAAATGACATGAGGCTCCATCAGGTATCAAAGAACCCTAAAAAAGAGAAACAAAACATAAAAAGACTTTACCAATACATGTACTAGTATTTATGATATGTGTATCAGTTGTTTAGATATCATGGAGTATCTTACTGATGCATATCTCTGTCACTAGTTACATGTTGCAGTGTTTTTTTTTCTTACAAAATGTTCACTTTCGAGATTTTGCTGTATTTCTTTATAATATGTAACAGAATCTTATCATCCACATGTATCGTTTCCTGATCACAAATAAAATATTGTAATTATGACTGCTTCATATACATGATATTAAAGGAGAAAAGTTTAGTAATGTAAATCTACATGTACTAGTAGGCTATATTCTATAAGAAGAATTCTTTAATTTCTGTCCTGTTTTCACGTTTCTTGAACAGTTGGAGAAATACTGTTCTCCTCTCTAGAGAAAATGTTGTTCTCAGCAAGTGATTGGATGAAATTCAATTATGACGTCAAATATGATTGCCGTTTTCCGACTTTACCATTGTGATGTCATGAAAAAAGGCGACCATGCCTGATGACGTCACGCTCAAAGAACACATTTCTTTCAGATCATCAGAAAAGGGAGGTCATGTTTTTGTCCAAAATCTCATTGAAATCATTAGAGAAATAAAATCCACAACTGTATCTCGTGAGAAACGACATTTCTACACTCTCGATAGTTAAATTTTCAAATATTTTAAACGCTTGGCAAGCCTCGCCATTAAAAATTTGAAAATTTAACTATCTCTAGTGTAGAAATGTCGTTTCTCACTCGATGCAGGTGTGGATTCTATATTTCTCTAATGATATATGAAGTTTAACAGGTTAAAACAGGTTCTGACCTGTTAGATAAATTTTCATATTCAACATACATGTAAGTTGAATAAAGCCCCATGCTATTTCTCACCAAATCTATTCGGAATGGGATTCTTGTTGTTTATCATTTATCAGAAGAGAACAAGCTTACACCACTTAATCTCCATTACTACCATGTTTTATTCACTCTTGACAGTCAAATCTAAAAATTTCAAAATGCTCCGCAAGCCTCGCAATTAAAATTTTACTATCTCTGGTTGATAAAATATGGTAATTAACAGGATCTTACAGTGCAATCTATATGTTTATGTACTGGTGGGTTTTTCTTTAACAAGAAGTTATGTTTATAGGTATATGAAGTATCCCTATTAATATTTATATCCTATTATTAACAATAAAAGGATATGGAGTAAATGCACATGAGACAAAGTCTCTACAAATATGTGGTAAAAACAAGCAAAGGAAATATGCTTTTATTGTTGTTCTTCATCTTGAAATTACCATGAAGTGTTTAACAATGAGCCCAGTCTGTTTGGAGAAGATATTAGTTTATGTTGTGTGTTCATTGTTGTTTCTAATTTTGTCAGTTATCCTTTAAGATTATTACTTTTTGCAACAACAAAATCTCAAACTTACCATTAAATATGCAATGGACACAAAAAATGCTGCTATACTGAGATACAATATCAATCTCTGAAAAATTAAAACAAAACATATACTTTATATTCTACAAAAACCATGTTCAATGCCTCAAAAAATGACTGAAGTATTGGACTAGTGACATTTCTGTATTCAATAAAATAATTAAAAGAGAAAATATAGTAGGAAACTGAAATAACAAATGTATCAAATTTTATGTTATATAGATGTCTATCTGAGTTAAGATGAGTAGAAAGACTAAAAACCAAAACAAATAAAGTATCCTCCATGTGAACTAAATCATTTGATCCCTTATTTTGAAAAGTGGACAGTTTTTTTCCATTACCAACGTTGAAAACAGTGGAAAAGGTGGATGTTTCCACAATGACATTTACATCAGCTGTAATTATCTCAAACCTAATATGAAAACAATCACTTGCTTCAAGTTTAGAAAATAAAGGTGGCTATTTCAACCACCTTTAAACAGGAATAGAAAACACTGGGGCAAGTGTAAAAATTTAAATATTATAAAAGATACTACTTTAACTTCAACAGAACATTATAATAAGGATCCGTCACCTGCAACTACAACTATTAAACCAAGGATTTGTATACTATACAAATCCTTGTATTAAACAAACAAAGGGTACAGAGACAACAAAGCAAAAATTTGCACAGCAGCATAATTTGACTGCATATACATTAAATAACATGGTTTCTTACTCTTACCTGAGCAAAAACTGTATACTTCTTGAACAGCCATATCACAGTAATCATTAAGAAGCTGTAAAGAAATAAAACCAATAATATTTTACATTACATACACAGAGGTTCATAAAGAAGGAGTCACCATCCAAGGTAAATTGCCCTCCCTTCCACAACCATTTAAAGCTGTGAGTCATTTAGGAAAGGGGTTCCCAATTTAGGATGCATATTACGAAAAATTGTAACTAACTAATCCAGTTTGGAATCTCTTGAATGAAAAACTGCAAACTTTGATGCAAAGTAATTAAGAAGTTACCTAATAAGTCATATCTAGAAATGTGAAAAAGACAAAGTGCTATATTTGTTGTTTTGGACATTTTCAATGCATTTCTAATCACAATTGAGGACCCTAATAGATGTCTCCCCTGTCCCTATTTGGCCTGTAAATTGATGTGAAATCTAAGTGAACAAATCAGAAAACTGAACATGCTGGCTAGACTGTGAAATTGAGGGCAAGGACAAAAGTCCCCCGCCAGACTGACATGTATTACCCAAGACTAACCTACATACCAAATATTATCAACCTACCACTTATTGAGGAATGGACTTCAGCAGAGAAACTTAACGGGGTCGCTAGACCGTGGAATTGAGATCAAGGACAAAAGTCATATGCCAGACTGACATGTACTACCCAAGACCAACCTACATACCAAATATTATCAACCTACCTTTCTAGTAATTGAGAAATGGACTTAAGCAGAAAAACTTAACATGGCCACTAGACCCTGAAATCGAGGTCAAGGACAAAAGTCCCCTGCCAGAATGACATGTATTACCAAAGACCAACTACATATTCATACAAAATATCATCAACCTATAAACACTTCTAATTATTGAGAAATGGACTTCAGCTGAGAAATTAAACATGGTAGCTAGACCATGAAATTGAGGTCAAGGACAAAAGTCACCTGCCAGACTGACATGTACTACCCAAGACCAACCTACGTACCAAATATTATCAACCTACATACTGTTTCTAGTTATTGAGAAATGGAATTAAGCAGAGAAACTTAATGTGGTCACTGGACCGTTCAATTGCGGTCAAGGTCACATGACGTTATGTCCGTCAGGTAGCACTTGATTAGTACTACCACTGGACCATATATGATGTTCCTAAATCAAAGGGTTTTCAAAAATATGCTATCGCCATCCTCATACTTTGCACACCTATGTATCGTTTTCCATGACGAGACAAAAAATAACACTATCTTTTATGCTAAAGGTGAATTCCCATGAAACAAAATTATCGGTAATTTTATTTGTTCATGTGCGTGTTTATCACAGTGTAATGCATCAAGCTTGCTCAACGTGCTCACATGATTCTGGCCATGATAAAGTCTGTATTAAAAGCTAAATGTCCTAATTCCAAATTTAATTTAGTGAAACACTTGTGCCCCAGAGTAGCAGTGAAGAAGAAACCTTTAGTAATACAGTAATTTTTGTACTTAAGCCATACTAAATTAATTCTATGCTCAATGTTACCCATGCACATAGGTTTTTGAAAGTTTTTAAAAAATCTGTAATATACCAAAATTTTCTGGTACAGATTGGGTTTGGTCTTTAATTGAGCAGTCTGCATAAAAGTTTTACATGACAGTGATATAGACAGTTTAGTATCAGTCAAAAGTTTAAAATGAAAGCAAGAAATGTGTTTTAAATCATATGCATCAATATTTGTACAACGTAATTAAAATTTTTGTTTGAATTTTGTCTTCCTGTACACAATGTAACTCTTAGCTTTCAGATACTTAGGTTGATATTTAACACAGAATCAATCTTTAATGACCTTATCATGCTTATGTGAAATTAATTATATGTTTTAGAAATTCTGGTATTAATTGAAAAGTTAAATCACAATAAATACATCTGTAAAATGCAAAACCCTAATAACTTAAAATTTGAAAGATAAACCAAAATAAAAAAACAAATTACTGAATAATAAAAAAGATTTTTTTTTTCACAATACAAATTCTGTTGGTAGTATTCAGAAGCATTTTTTCATAGATGAGTAATCTGTTTATTGTTTCTCTAAACTTTTCCCACTATCATGACTATTGTTTAAACATTGTATGTTTAAGTTAGGGAAAAGGGAGATAAATTTTTGTCAGGGTCAAGGTCACATGGTCAAATATTCTGATACCATCAGAAATGTCTTGCGAAAGGAACAAGCATATAAAAAACAAAAGCCCTATGACCCACCATTCACAAGATAAAGCCAATGTTAAAATTTTTATGCAGATATCCAAATACAAAGGTCAAACCTGATACAAACTGAAAGGTCTGGTCACAAGGAATGCACATGCAAAATATGAAAGCCATATATCATTTACCATTTAAAAGATTTACCCAATGATAAAGTTTATTATTTTTCATCTCAAATTAGTCAGCCTCTTACCAGTCAGGGGCATCACCAAAAACAGTTATAAATTTTATAACCATTTTCAGTTACTTTCATTTTCAATAAGTAATGGAAAATGGTTATTTTCTAATTTGCTTTGATCTTTAAATCCTGATTGTGGCCATAATAAATTTTTCTCATTTGTGTCGATATTTTTCTTTGATAAATTAATATTTCCTTTATAATTTGAAACCATAACATCTGATACGCACCATCAGGAACATGGTACGCAAGTTGGTCAAAGTCAAGCCCCCAAGGGACTTTAAATGCCAATTAAATGTTCATTATCTAATATAAGCAGTTCAGTGATAATTGAGATGTTTTACTTCATAGATATCTTTTGAAATTTACACAACCCATGTGGTTTTGTTGTTCAAGTTTCTTGAATAAGAGCTGGTTGAAAATATGACATGTTGTAGAAGAAATAACCAATTTTAGTTATTTCTGCCATTTTCCCTAAGGGAGATAATTCAAAAATGGAAAAATATAACCAATAAAGGTTATTAAATTTATAACTGTTTTTGATGATGCCCCTGACTGCTTACCAAGGTCAAGATCATAAGGTGAAACATTCTGCTTTGAAAGGTCTTGCAACACAAAGAATTAAAGCCATATCACATATCATTCAAAAGATATACTCAACGTTAAAAGTTTTGCAGGTAAACAGATGGATGGAAAATTTTATCTCCCCGAATCATATACATTCCAGGGCATAAAAATCTTGTGAATGGGGGTAAATTTTAAAATTTAT
>MJUU01044366.1:78876-92276 GCA_002080025.1 Modiolus philippinarum | reverse complement strand
AAATAATTAGACTTCATGCGAGCTGTTACTACTAGAATGGGTAGAACTGTAAAAGTGTCTGAAAAATTCAACTAACCTAATCCAAGACATTTAAAAAAAGTTTAGGGCTATTGTATTTTTCGCCTTGTACAGTGATAATGAGTAACAAATAAAAGTACTTTTTAGTCACCTACCGGCGATAGCCGAAGGTGACTTTAGGTTTACGCTCTCTCCGTCCGTCTGTCCGTCTGTCAGTCCCGCATCAGTTTTCTGCTATTTTTTTCTAAACCCTTGGAGATATTGATCTAATAATTTGTATACGAGTCTACCTTAAAGAGTTACAGACCAAGATAAAGTTTGGTTTGGGTCCACTGACTTTTGGCAGAGTTTTGGGCCTTGGACTTTGAAAATTTTAGTAAAATATCAGTTTTTCGCATTTATTTTCCAAAGTGTTACAGGCAATCGGAACATCACTCGGCCATTTCCGTCAAGTCGAAGAAAGGTATTGATCTGATAATTGGTATGTGAGTCACAGACCAAGTTAAAGTTTGGTTTTTGACGGAGTTATGGGCCTTGGACTTAGAAAACAGTTTTACCATTTTTGCTGGTGTAATAAAGCCTTGTCCTACCGGTAGGGGACTTGGTATTGCCTTGCAATACGATCCACACCTGTTGATAATGAAGTCAATGAACATGTTTATGATGAACAATGATGGCCTATGAATGTATATATTCTCCACAAGAAAGTTTTATTGAATAAGATGACTGTGATCCAAGTTTAACATTTATATGTTAGCTGTTATTGACTTGATATGCACTGTTAGCTGTTATCACTTATTTGAATTAACTGTTATCTGTTATTGGAAAAATCAATTTTGCTGTTAGGCTGTTATGGGACCCCTCCTTGCCCCCCTCATAAAAGTCAAGTGTAAACAGATAAAATGTTTGCTATGTTATGGGCTTCGTATATTTTTTATTCTGAAAGTAATACCGAAACCCAGGAAGAGTTATTGTCCTTTATTCAACAACATTTTACAATTTTTACGTTTTTCGTCATTTTTTCCAAAAACTTTAAATAATAGAGGTCAATTTAATTAATAAAATGTTTGCCATGTCAAGATATACATATCCTGCAAGGTTAAAAGAAATTCAAAACTCATATCTTAGTTATTCAAGCGCCCTTTATTGACAAAAATGTTACAATTTTTTTCATTTCTTGTCTTTTATTTCCAAAACTATAAAAGTGAGAACCGAACAGTCTATCTAAAAAGAGACATAACGTGAGTTCGGCACAGAACAGAAAAATGAAGACACATACATAATAAAGATGAACTACACGGACCCAATAATAAAAACCTTGGGTGAGATCAGGTGCACCGGTAGACTAAGCATCTCCTGCTTCTTACCGCCATGTTGAACATGTCAAATTCGGTAGAGGAAACAACAATAAGCTTTAACATGTAAAAGGAAAGATCTCTTGTCATCTGGGAAACAAATATCCCATAGCGGTCCATAAGATTGTGATGTCGACCGTAAAACTTCTGGAGGGATGACTTCAAGTTTTAAAATGGAGGTTAAGTGTAAATTGATAAAGCATTTGAGACATAAGTTGTCGAAATGGCCATATGCAGAAACTAATTTACAGTAAGTTCGGTATTAAGTATTTAGTTACCACTAGATCTATATGCCTCTGCTGGTGGACTGTTAGCCCCACGTGGTTAGCCCCGAGGATATTCACCGGCCCAACAGTCAGTACTTCGGTGGTGACCCGAAAGCCGATTTAACACGGAAACTTGCAATATGTAAATTTTTGTAGATTTTGTTGAAACGAAGGAATATCTCCCTTAACCAAAGCTCTATCCTTATATTAGCTGATTTTGGTTTTTCATGTACGTCATATTGGTTATTGGTTCTCGTTCTGTTTTTAAATATCTTTGAATTTATGGTCTTCCAAATGTATAGATTTTATCTACGCTGAAGAGACATAAGTTGTCGAAACGGCTAAATGAAGAACCTAAATTTACATTGAGTTCGGTCAACATATATCTCGTCCTATGGAGGCAAATAAAAAAATCATGTAACAGTTATTTCCCCTTGGTCACCAAAGTGCCTTTTAAAATTTTGCGCTACAGGCTGATGGTGTCCAGGGGAGCAATGCAGGTTCAGGTGAGCCTATTGTTTATATCAACGCAACATGTATAAATGTATTTTCAAAAACAATGTTTTTTCAATAACATCAAGACGCCAGAACATTGCCATTAAAATTTGCTGGCTGTAAACTCGGAACATTGCAATCAAATATACATAAAGTTAACTCCTTTGCAACAGTAAACTCAATACATTGCAACCAAATAAACCGTACAGTAAACAAACATAATGTAATAATGTATAATGTTATGATAATAATGTAATCCTAATTGTACTGAACCCTTGATTTGTCGTTCGTCCGATGCAAATTTATTTTCTATATAGTCTCTCCTATTCACAGTATAGGAACCTGTGCGCCTAAAAAATCTGTCTTACGGTTCTATCTGTAGGCTGCAAGGCGTTTTTCGCGGAAAATCCACTTCAACAGAATATGCCAGATAAGTTTTTTCATGTTTTAATGTTAAAAAGTAAATATTTCGTGTACAAAAAGGGGTTTATTATTTTTCTAGTAGACTGTCAAGTGTCTCTTTATCCGTAATTGTGAAGAAGTTGTCCCGCGAGAGCTGATTTCTTGTAATTAAATCCAGTGCATTGCGTTACAATATATATTTTTTCTCCTTTTTACATGAAAAGCTAAACTAACAACGCTCACACTTCTTGAGGCAACTATAAAAGATAATTCTTACTTTCATGCCAAATTTCAACAGTATTTGTAGCTGCATTGTCGAGAAAATCGTTGTTTTAAAAAATGAATTTTGTAGGCTGTTTAATGTAACTTTTATCACAGACTGTAAGTCTATCTTACGGTTACTTTATATGCTGTTTAACGAATATATAACTACGGGTGCGTAGCAATAGTCCGACGGTTCTATAGTCCGACAGTTCGATAGTACGACGGTTCGATAGTCCGACAGTTCGATAGTCCGACGGTTCAATAGTCCGACAGTTCGATAGTCCGACGGTTCGATAGTCGGATGGATTGAAAACTCATTGCATAAGTACTTTGGTTGTAAGCTATCGTTGGCTAAACACTAGCGAATTTTATTTTACTTATAACCATAATATATGTCAGAACTTTCCCTCCACGAATCAAGCTGTAGCCATTTTTCATTGGAATTTCTAAGTGACAAACTTTATTATGTTACAATCAAAAGAAATTTGCACTTTCACAGAAGTAAGGAAGTAGGATATGTGGACTTTTCACCTCACAAGATACGACATCACCGGGAGTGACGTCAACGGAAAATGACGTAACAGAATATCACGTGACCGAAACATGATGTAAAATGGTTGCAAATGAACCACAAGAAACCCACTTAATGCCATTGGCGGACATTTGACTGGAAATGACGTCGTAGATCAACACTTGCTATGGACTATGCTGGGATTGTGCATGTGCGACCAAAGTAGGCGTATATTTGTCATTGGTCTCCATTTCGATCGAACATAACGTGAAGGATTATCACACGACCCCGTAGTCTTGAAGAAAGCCACAGGAGAATCGGAACATCCCCGAATGTTATCATTCGAACCACTCAGACTGATCGTTCTCAATTAATTCTAAGTTTTGATCGCTTTTGTTGTACATTGTTTTTAAGGGTTTCATCCATCCATCCAAGTCTGTTATTTTGGTGACAAATTACTTGCAATATCCGCGCTTTCCAGAGATCTTCTTCACTAATGTAATAGGAGATAATTAACTCGTTTCCTTAATCTATTGCAATACATCTGCAATTATTCCGAGGAGGTATCTCGTGTTTGTGTTCGAAATTTTGTCACATTTTATCTGCATGTTTATTGCGAATTTATTTATGTTTATGAGTTGCTCACGAGTTACTCATCAGAATGCTAAAATGCTCATGAGTTGTTCACAATTATGTTCGTGTGCTCATTTCACTATTCGACGTTGGTAGGATGATACATTTTTGTACTGGTGAGAGTGTTGGGGCCAATTAGGCATATTTTTATTTTTTAATCTGAAGAAAATGCAAAATTACACATGATGAGCAGAAAATTTATTTTATGCTGTACACGTGCTTCAAGGAGTAACCCCTCATTAGCAACATTTGACAGCATTTGAATTATATAAAATATGTAAAGCCATAATTCAAAAATAGTAAGAAAGAAGTACTCATTACCAAAAATATCGTAAAAGGGGGGGGGGGCAAATCCAGTACCCAAATCACATCAATGTCCAATTAGTTTTCTGTGTTCCATTTTGGTTCCTCAGTCACATGTATGTTCTTTCTCTATAGTACTGGGTCTGCAGGCATTTCCATACCCATCCATTTCAGTTTTGGGTTTCTGTCTTCAAATACTGATATAAACTTATTCAGTTCTATCCATTCATAAGGTGTCAGGGTAACATCTGTATGAGGCTTCGTTTTGCTATTTATTCCTCATTTTTCTATAATTATAATTTTTGATATCAGAATATCGAATTTCTGATATCAGAAATCAATATTTTTTTATATAAGAAAATATTTCTTAATACAAAAATATTCAAATTTCTTATGTCAAGAATTATTTTTTGATATCAGAAATTTAAATCGGATTTAATGTCAGATATCAGAAAATATTTTTTATATGAAAAACACGTGATGAAAAATAAAGAATAAATAGCAAAATGGTGTCTCATCCATTTGACCTTGTAGGAAACAAAGTTCATTCTCTGTTAGGAAAGAAATACTTTCTCACTCAAATCGTTGACTGAGGCGTTTTGATGATTACGTACGTAGATATCTTGTAAGAATAATATTCCAAGGTTCTTCATTTTTCACATTCTGATCAAGTCGCCCTCTGTATCTATAACATCAGGAATGACTCCCACTCACTGGGATAAGGATAAGACGACACACACTTTCGTAGGAACGATATGGGTTTCCTAAAACATCAGATTCACTATTCAAAATTCCATTTCATTCTTCCTCCTTCTAATGGCATCTTCGAGGGTCAGCATTGTCTAGATTGCCCTAGATGAAGTGATTTAGTTTGGCTTTTGCCATGGCTTTCTGGACGATAGCAGTTTATTCCTTGCTTGCTATGCGAGGCTTCCTCTGCTCTGTCTTTTTTATTTCCTAAAGTTATCTCGATGGCTCTGATTTGTTGTTACTTTATAAAAGAGGGTACCTTGTGATTGGTCCATTTTAGGTACAGCTTCAATCCATTTTTAGCTGGTTAATTCTTCTCTCCTCTCCATCTTCAAACATGGCTAGTATGATCTACTTGTATATCTCAAGACTGTCAACGGTTATTGGACATACTAATAACTGTATCGGTGCGTGTTTATACAGATCGGTTATGACTGTCATTGGTCGGTTAATATTCAAAAAGAGGTTTCTTTTGTTAGATTAACTGCAATCTGATTGGTCAGTGTTGTGTACATTTTCGATCTTCAATGCTGTTTCATTCCCTTCACACTACTCAAGGTATTTTGCCGTGTCTTTTACATATCATGCCATTGAATTTATTATAAACTAACTTAAAGTTACAAAATATACTAGACTGAATGCTTAAGGGATAGTCTTAGTACAAGAAAAACTCAAAACAAAGAACATCTTCAATTTGTTTTGCTCCGAAAAAATAGATGTGCCTTCACGTTTAAGTAATTTTAAGTGAAAGATATATTCCTTTACTGAAATGACTTATTATATCTTTAATACTTATCTTATGTAGTTCTATCTGAAATTCGATCTGACTCTAAACTATTTTAATATCACCTATAAGTAGCACAATACTATTTACTTGTAACTGTTTAGTTGCTCACAAGACTATGCTCACGTGTTCGTGGTAATAATGGTAGCGAATAGCTAACGTGTTCATTTCATTCATTTGTGGTTATAATGGTAGCGAATAGCTAGGTTGTGGCGAGTGGTAATGTTGAAATGTTTGCGTGATGGCTAAAGCTTGTGTGAAATATCAATAGAATCAAATTAAAAACAAACATCGAAAAATACCAAAATGACAAAGACTATTGAATTGTCGGACTATCGAACCGTCGGACTATCGAACTGTCGGACTATTGAACCGTCGGACTATAAAGCTGTCGGACTAAAGAACTGTCGGACTATCGAACCGTCGGACTATCGAACGGATCCCATAACTACACAATATGTGAAAATACACGGTAAAAATGAATGTTAAGGAATGTGAAGGGCTGTGGAGTAAATGCACATGAGACAAAGTCTCTACAAGTACACATGGTAAAAATGAGCTATGGAAAATGATTTTTTTGTTGTTCTTTACCTTGCGTGTCTGTTTCGGCAGAATGTTTCCTCCAATTCATTTCTCCGTGTGTATCTCATTTAGAAAGATAATACGCTTTGTCTTCCGCTATTGTGAACATGTTTTTAAAGAATGCAACAAATTTTACCTTCCCCCTTCTCGTTTTACTTTTAGAAATCACTTTGAAATTGTCCTGCATATATCAATCATCGTCTATGAAACTGCTGAAGCAAACTGTAATACGATTGCGTATGCAAGGTCTTTCACAATTTACTGATTTCTTTACAATATATTCACAAACCTGGCAGTCACTGCAGATTTTACCTTTTGAGAATTTCTTGATCTTACCAAAGCCCGCTGAACCAAACTTGACAGGTAAGTTGTATGGAAGGTATGTAGTTTGGTTCCTTTCATGCTACAAACTGGCAAGGCCACCAGACGAAAAGAAATTACAGTAAGGGCAACCGATATGGTACTAGCATTTTGTAATATTGTCTTTAGAGTTCTATAGACAATTGGATTCCTAGCAATAACCAGTATATTCTTCTAAGGCCCTTATTTAATGTATGCATGCACGAATGGATTCCGTACTTTAATTTGTTAGATTATGCAGGTATATACAATTGTACTTTACTACAAGAAAAATTTGTTAGATTATGCAGGTATATACAATTGTACTTTACTACAAGAAAGAGAATTAATTTCACACGTTAAATCATCGGGGGATCCAGTTTCCGTAAAGGGGGATCCCAATGAGTTTCCAGAAAAAAGGGGTTTCAGACCATTTTTGGGGTCAGTTTTGCGTAAATTTTGAACGAAATTTTATCTTTTTTTCGTGAAAAGGCTGAGAGTTCCTAGGGTTGGATCCGCAAATGTTACTAAATTGGACGCCATCAAAATTATCCAATATACTTTAAAAGTATTAAAACACTTTCATAACTTTCATAACTTATTAAGAACAAAAACAAATCAGTACACAATGTTCATTAGATGACCTTAATTAAGACAAAACAGATCAAATTTCAACCCTTGATTTTTTTAAGATTAAAATACAACCAAGTACGATATTTTTATTTGATTTTATTATTGATGACCATTTTAAAGAGGCGGGGTCGCTTACTCGTGATTCATTTCCTTCAGCATACCGGTTTGGCATTACCAAAATTATGTTATCAGATCATCCGTTATAAGAAAAGAAAATCAATTCTAATGTTTTTCATACTTTCAGATGAAAGACTTGCCATTTCATTTCAATTTTGACAGATTTCGGCAATTTCTGTTAAAATTCGTTGTATATTACATACAGAGCCAAACTATTCTAACAACCATTTGGAAGGGCAAATGTTTATACACTCGCAACAATAAAATGGTTTTGGTTCTCGGTGTCTTTCGAGTAGTACCATCTTCCCAAACACTGTAAAGTGGCTTTAATAGAGAGAAATGGCCATTAACAGCCGTGCTTTCATGTAAAAAAAAAACATACACGCATATATTAATTTTACTATTAGGAAGTACAAATACCAGAGACTACCTTAAACGTTTTTACGACAACATTTGAGATTATTCTGAAAGTAGCCCAAGTTATGAACAAAATGCACGTCTATATGACCCTATTTCTTTATTTTTAATGTTATCTAATGCAGTCTATTAGCCCTAAATTATGATTCAAAGTTATACATGTGTATTTCCTGCTATTTTTAGTTTTTTTTTCACACAAATGTGTTTGGATATTTCTTTTTTGTGTGCTTCTATGATGTAGTGAAATATTTCTTCGAAACAGTAAAAGTTCCATTCACAAAGTAGCAAAAGTGCTGCTGACACGGTCCATTTTACTACAAAAGTAACTTATAATACTTCCAGTTGCAAAAAAACATAATAAAATTGCATGGAATGGCTAAATACTGCTAATTTCAATAAAAATAATACGTCAGTCAGCCCACAACTGTGTTCTTGATAAAACAGTAATCAGACATACAGTACTACCGTAAACAGTATACAGTTGACAATTTTATTAAAATGATATTTTCGCCATCAAAAAGAAAGTACATATGATTATCTGGCTTTGTATATGCAGTTAATAACTATGTGAATATAAAGACAGACACACACACATGAGCAAAGAGATAGCTCTATATCTGTTTTACACGCACACATGAGCAACGAGATAGCTCTATTTCTGTTTTATGACTGTTTATTTCACCTTTGAATATAGACTTTTAAACTTGAAATCAACAGGTTACTTGTAAATAATATCATCTTCGGATACACCAATCTTTCATGCACGTTGGGCGAACTTTACAAACGTAAAAAGTTTTCTATGTCAAAGACAATATGTAAAAAAAACTTACAGGACATGTATGCTGTTTCACATTTTTTCCTGTAAAAACGTTCTACAGCCTACAGACTGAACCGTAAGACAGATATTTCAGGCACACAGGTTCTTATACTGCGTTATTGATTATAACTGGGACTCATTTAGTTTCAGTTTCATTTTCACCCTGAGCCGATGCAGTGTTTATGGAGTAGTTTTTCGGACAGATAAATTATTAAAGAATTTGTCATTTTTCATATTCTATTTTTAGTCTTGCTACTCATTTTAGCATGGAGTTTATTGTGATCAATGATTTAAAAATATTTTCAGGGAACTCCAAGTGAAACACAAGTGGCAGTTCTAATTCAAATCTTACGCCGGTCAGGAATAAGAGTATTTAGAAAATTTATTGACGTGTTGAAAACGTCTATGGACAGTTGGGTAGCTGATGTCATTCTCGAAACAGACATAGCCGACAGCATGTTTTCCAGTAAAAAGTATACTCTCATGGAACATCTAAAACAAAATGGAGACGATCATGAAGAAAAAAATGGATATCAATTATCATATACAAATACTACACATCAAACTGAAAATTTGGCTGACATGTTGGCAGCACTTCAAAATATGAACTATGGCAGTCGTGGAATAGTATCTTCTACACAATTAGACAGAATTTCAAACATGTTTGATAAAGAGAGACACAACCAGGAATCAACCATGGCAGCTTTACGGAGGGAAGAAGAAGAATTGCGGGAATTGCTTGACCAAAATTTAAAAGAACAATCTAAAACACGCAGAAACCAAAGATCATTGCACGACATAGACCAAAAACTGAAACAAATTTCTCTTCAAACATCTCAGTTAACTAATGCGTCACAAGGAGTTAAAGACAGATTGCTTCAGATCCAACGTATTCAAAAAATAAAGACAGTACCGTAGGACACCTAATGAGGAACAAAAGGAAAATGTACGTAGTTCACATAGAAAAGATGATGCCTGACACTGTAGTGATGCATACCGATGAACAAATACATTCAGTATTACATTAAATTATGATATTTCGTAAAAATTAAGTTTAGTGTCAATTTAGGGAATGAAATAGATCTATAGAAATAAAACAGAAATAGATTTGGAAGGTATAAACATGCCCTGGTAGTGAATGGTATAAACATGCTATGCCCGGGTAGTGTACTAGTTAAGATACTTACATGTAGGTAAATTCTGCGATGTTAATTTCGTTACCGCCATGTGTGAACACCAGAAATTGGTGCCATTCGTCTAGTAACCGGATGTCATGAGGTTTTTAGGTCGGTTGTCTTCTCCTGGATCTCCTAATTCCTTTGCGGTTTGTCAGTTAATGTCCAAAGTCTACGCCCCCGTGTCCTCCATCAAAATATAACCGAAATACTACTGAAAGTCTCACCAGTAGCCATACAATTTTGTAAAAATAGTTAGAAAACGAGTTTAACCCCATCACAATCCATGCACCTGTCCCAAGTAAGGAATATATTGGTCATTGGCTTGTTCTTGTCTTCTTATAACATTTTAGTTTCTTAATATTCAGGTTATTGGACGTGGTTTGTTTCCATTGATTTATTCACTTTTTTTACTTTTTGGGGCCATTTAGGGCTTGCTATATGGTGTGAGGTTCCTCACTGTGTTAAAGACCGTAGGGTGACTAGATGCTTTGTTTTGGGTCGTTTTAACCTGATGATGAGATGTTGTCTCCTTAACATTTACACCATTCCTTTCTTTCTGAATGAAACGGTAACGGTTCAAGTAACGGTTCAAGGCAAACTCTAAAACTACACAACGACAGTAGAGTAATGAGGAACAAGCAACGGAGAAGTTCTCGAAAGGTTTGAACCTTGTTAAAAAAAGAAAAAAGGAAAAAATAGTACAGATCGCACATTTTGTTCCCTTTGGAATTTTAAAAGCATTTTGAAAGACCAGTTCTACAATGATCAGATGATAAAATACCGATTGAAGTGACTGCGAATTTCTACATCTGACCATTATGTCTATTCACTGCAAATCACATCAAAACATGATTCTACCGCTAAAATGTACAAAAGGGACAATGCTATACTGAAGTTCAAACTCGTGATTTGAGACGATAATATGGCAAAAAAAAACTTGTTTTAAACATACTTTTGATAAAAGCAGAGATCGTGGAATACCTATGCAAGGTAACAATTCTTTTATTCATTTATTCCAGTTTTTGTACGAGAAGATATATCACATTCCCTTGCACATTCCACGGTATCTATGTACGAAATAACCCCACAAGAGATAAATATAAAATCATATGATATCAACATAAATATTGAAAAAAATTAATGGAATTACCTATAACACAACAACCATCACCTCCGAGTTATTTCAGCATTACGCAGGGGGATACAAGTAATATTCCAGAGGATTTACTGTATCTGAACACACTTAACGAAGTACGGGTTTACCAACAAGTTGACGAACTAGAAGGTAAGATTCTTTGAGGTAAGATTCACAGTATTTTTTCACGTTACCTCATATAATAAAAAAAGGACTAACAGCAACACAGACACACAATTGAAGAAGATGGACGTAAACAGCCCGACGTGGTGCATTGACCGGTAATTCAAAAGGAGGGAAAGTTTGTGATTTGACACATTTAAGACATAAATGTACCTAACTCATTTTTCCAATATTACTACTTAACAAGTCTTCTCTGTATTTTTACAAAGCGAAAAAAAAATCCTGTTAAATACAATTCAGTTTTGGAACAACAGGCAAACTTTCATTATTTTTTCAAAGTCAACAACACAAACGTGGAATACTGAAGGAACAGTGTTGAATTTAATATACTAATTACAAATTAATACAGAAATGTCAAAACCATTATTTTAAGAACTATGGTGGCCAAAGAGCACCATACCTAGTAACTAAATATTTTCGATTCGTTAAAGTAATCACAAAATATTGAATAAGTGACATTACAGCCGTTGATAGCAAGTAATGAATGCAGCTATCCAAAAGACAAAATGCAAAAAAAGGAATGGCAATGCATTTTGGCATATTATTTCTAGTAGCATGAAACATAATATTCTCGAATTTTTGCAGCGTGACTATTTCTATACAATACCAAAAACGTGAAGTGACTTATACGGAAGATAGAATCTTGACAAGGACTGTTCGAAATTCAATGTGTGTTTTTCAATTACCGACAACTCAAAGAAGTCTTTAATACTTTATTTCGTTTTAGCTTATCAACTAAGGACGGCTTTTGACAGATCAAACCGATATGTTATAACAAACAACAATGACGAAGCAGTTTTATTTGCAAAAGAAAGTAAGTAATACATTACTAGATAATTCAATTACAGGATATGTGCTAGATCGAGGAAACAGTGCTTGCATATTTATCCCCGCACTTTCGAAGAAAGTTCGGGGATAATGTTATACCCTCCGTCCGTCCGTCCGTCCGTCCGTCCGTCACACTTTTCTTGTGACTCAAACTCCTCCTACATTTTTGGATTTACNTACAGGTATATCATTTAAGTTGATAATTGTTTTTCTCTTGTGTCCATCAGATATCATTTACTTTGAAAAAAAAGTATCAGAAAGAGGCCTTGCATTCCAACACGTATTTGAAGCGTAAGGTCGACCAGGCTCAAGCTAGCGACCAATAACTAGCGACCAATAAGCTAGCGACCAATAAGGAGATATGTCTGGAAACCGAAAATAAAAAGAACACCAGAAATCACTTCAAATAATTTTTAGCGACCAATAAGAAAAAAATACATATTTCATCGTATTTAGTTTATATGCTTGTTTTAAAACACCGTGGAGTAAATATTCACTAACCGGCATACACTTACTCGCAACAAAGAGCTAGTTTTTACATAGGTTCCGTAATATGCNAGTATAATACTGGTACGAAGTCTCTGTAATTTTCGTGGTATTAAGTCCCCTTGATTTTCGTTGTCCTATTAAGTCCCCTTGATTTTCGTTGTCCTCGAATATAGTTCCTGTTTATTTAGTGTATTTCCTCAGATTTTTTCTATGCACGTACTTCATTCTTTTCTTTTTGGTATGTTTTTGGGGTCGAATTTAAGAAAAGAAATTGAAGAAAATTAATTTGAAAAGCAGTATGATGTGAATTAGAATTTGATGTTTAAGGAGTGATTTGGTCATAATGATGCAAAATAATGGCGATATCTTACATTCCGGGATACTTTACTTACAACTAGTAACGTCATAGTAATAATTTCACACAAAGATTGGTTTTACCTGAGTGCCAACAATTAACATCAATTGCAAATGCACACGGTTACATCATGTAAACAGCTAATTTTTTTTCAAATGATGTTCACAAAGCAAACTTTCGACCCCTGGTGTAAATTTCAGTAGAGGTGACCCACCCTGGCAATCTGAGGGCAATGGCTATCATTTGACCAGCGGTCGACAAAAGCTTTGCCGTAGGAAACTTTTGAGAGCATTTCAAACTTGGTGCCAAATTCAGTCTTGGGGCCGACTTTAGACCCCTGGTGTACATTTCAGAAAAGGTGACCCACCCTGGCAATTGGTGAGGGCGAAGCTGAGGGCAATGGCTATCATTTGACCAGCGGTCGACAAAAGCTTTGCCGTAGGAAACTTTTGAGAGCATTTCAAACTTGGTGCAAAATTCAGTCTTGGGGCCGACTTTCGACCCCTGGTGTACATTTCAGTAGAGGTGACCCACCCTGGCAATTGG
>MJUU01044366.1:44963-58774 GCA_002080025.1 Modiolus philippinarum | reverse complement strand
AGTTTGCGTTAAGGTTCATATCTGAGAAACTACATGTGGCACATCAATCATCTTTGGTCAGTGGATGCGTCTTGGAGAGTGATGCTGCTTCAGATGATAATTTGGTCACTCTTACCTACATTTTACACTTCAATGACTCAGGTTAAAGTTTGTGTTAAGGTTCAAATCTGAGAAACTACACGTGGCACATCAATCATCTTTGGTCAGTGGATGCATCTTGGAGAGTGATGCTGCTTCAGATCATAATTGAGTCACTCTGACCTACATTTTACACTTCAATGACTCAGGTAAAAGTTTGCGTTAAAGTTCATTTCTGAGAAACTACATGTGGCACACATCATCATCTTTTGTCAGTGGATGCGTCTTGGAGAGTGATGCTGATACTCTGACCTACATTTTACGCTTCAATGACTTGGGTTAAAGTTTGCGTTAAGGTTTATATCTTAGAAACTACACTAGCAAATCAATCATCTTTGGTCAGTGGATGCTGCTTTTGAGAATTAAAATTTTGAAACGTTAACTGAATTTGGAAATTTAAATGCTGCAGGCGAGGGGATTAGCTGTCATTTCTGACTGCTCCCATCTTGTTATTATTATCATATTGATATCACTATAAAGAAATTATCTTCATGGGGGTTTTTATGCACGACCTTCTTTTTCAGTCGTGTGAGATTTCAAGGTGTTTTGCGCTAAGTTTTTTTGTCTAATACTTGATGCTCTTTTTTATCCAATACAAACATCTAGGTGTTATAAAAGACTTTACTTTTTATTGAGGGATGCAAGACATTTCTCTTTTATTGTGTTTTGGGCATTTCAGCTGGTTCTTAAATATTTTTGGTCAAATAAATCAGTTGTACCTGTTTTTTTGACCATTTGGTGTTTTATGTTCTGTTAAATTTTAACTTAGTTTTTTAACTGTAAAAGGGAAACAAAAAGCAGTGCTTGCTGTTCATCATTATGTTGCTGTTATTTGAATTAACAGTTGACTGTTTTAGAGGAAATTAAAAGATTGTAAGTATGTTAATGAAACCACTCTCTCTCTCCTTTATTAGCTGCCTGATGTACATTTACTGCATTTCTCCTTTTATCCCATTCTTCTATAGATAAAGCAAGCATTACATTCTTTAAATATTTTTTGCCTTTTCTGATTCAGTCAAAAAGAGTGGTGTTCTGGGATTTTGAGTAACCTTTTGTGCATTACAGTACCAATATGTTTGTTACATTAAGGCTACTCAGATCAACTATGCAAACTCTACAGAATGTGGAACATGCAACAACCTAGTCACTCGTAGCCATCATGTGGTGCTTGCAGCTCGTTGTATCAGGGATTGTGAACCCTGATTCACAACTCAAGAACTGTTCACTATGATTGCCGGTGGTCCATCCAGTTACATAACTTTATTGACGTCGCCGAAGCCTTATAATCAACAAAAAAGTCAACCAAACTTGTCATATTTACGATTATTTACATGCCGGATCCAATCAGCTGTTTTTCACGCGAATACCGCATGATCGATGTAAAACCGATTCTGATTGGCTAATATTGAGAATATGGTTAACTCCCTTTCGAGAATTTAGATTATCTCCCTTCAGCCAAAATCGTGTAAACAAACAATTTTTCGTACGAATTTCTTCAAAATCGTGTTTTATTCCAAATTTTTGTTTCACGGTAGTGACAGAAGGTTAAAATCATGTAGATCAAGCCAAAATCATGAAAGTTGGCAGGTATGAGCAACAACTTTCATAAAGAAACCATTTTGACATCTTCGATATATTTTTTTTATTTTTCATATTCCTACGCGTGAAACAAATAGGCCCTATTTTCGTTTTAATAATGTACTCGATAATCGTTTTAATTTCTCAATGCATGAAATTTAATAAGTTTAATAAAAGAGAAGTAGTAATTGAAATTGGTTTGGGTGTATTATAAACGTCTCGTACTGTATACTCAAGCCTATTCGACACCTCCTTTTTAGTTTCAATCCGCCATCACTTTAAAGTCTTTAGGCACCTTGATTTCCACTTTAGCTGTGTTCAAACATTTTTACCATTTCAGGACAATAGTATGTAACATTCTACCAGATTATTCAGTAAGTTAACTGTATTATTTACAATTTTATAAGGAGATTTTTAACCTGTTTAAAAGTTTCCCGCCCTGCAACATCTATTTTTATCCAATTCAAGCTGGACCGATAGCTAAAGTGTTCATGACGAGCACTAAAAAAAATTTGTAAAATTTAGATATTGCAAGCTTCAAATTACCGGTATTCTCTGTTTTCCGGCCAGCTCCAAAGTACTTGCTACAGAGTTGGTGAATACTCTCTTGGGGACTTACAGTTCACCAGCAAAGGCATCAGCAAAGTGGTAATAAATAACAAAATACTGAAGAAATGATGACTTTAGTTTCTCGATAATGGTCGTTTGGAAAACTTACTTCTCTAATTTCTATCCAGTTTTCAAATTCCCTGAACGGTGGTGAGAGAAGAACAAGTTTCGTGAAATTTCCCGCCAAATTTATTCGGAAAACAATCCTCGGTGTTTTTCTTCCAGTCATTAGAGAAACAGGTTCCACAACTTAAACACATTTATTATGAAATTTCTCACATCTCGTTAAATAAATTTTCAAATTTTTAAAAGCTCAGCAAGCCTCGCTTTCAACATTTGTAAAATTTATTTAACTCGATGTGAGAAATTACATAATCAACTAGTTCTCGTTATGGAAACTATAATCTCCTCAGTGCTGATCAAATCAAAACATTTGGAAATCCATAAATCAAAATATGTGTATAGGATGATAGAGAACAAACTACCAAAAGGATCTAAATAGAAAAGTCAAAATCAGCTATGCAAGAAGGATACTCCTTAGTTATAAACCAAATTTTCTTAAATATGATGTATAAAATAGTGTATATTTCTGTTATATATACCTGATCCATCTGCTTCTGTACATACTGTTTTCTTTACAGGCTGAGGTATCATGTTTTTGTCCTCTGAAGGCGGGGTGGGAGGCAGCTGTCTTCGACTGAAAGCACAAAACGGGATATATGCAAGTGGTATATGTAATTGAAAAACATGAAAATGAAATTATGAGGCTGCAAAATTGACAATGGGAATCAACAATTTAGGGCTTTCTGAAAGGCCTTTTAATTAACAACAAAGTATTTATAATTACCTGCAGCCTCACAGTAAAATATAATGAAATTGATGTTTAACAGTGTCACTCTAATTTCAAAATGCCATACAACCTGACAAGGTGATTCTTCTGTAGCTTAAATCAGCTCTTAATGTTAACCTCCAGTTCAAGAGGAACTCAACAAGAAAAACATTGTGTGTCTGATATACATAAATCATAATGTCAAAATTAAATCGGTTCAAATTTCTAATTTTATTCAACCCCATTTTCAATCATTTTCCCCATTATTTTATATAAATTGTTGGTGTGTTCAGTATCTTAATAACCTAAGATCTTAATTTGTATGGAACCATGGAATATTTTTAGATGCAGATTATTTTTTTCATTTCAATGAGCGAGTTGTTTACTTGACAACGATATTGAAGAGATATTGTGACGTCACTTCATTAAGAAATCATCCGGTGACTAGAAATCCTTTATTTTCACCGGCGATAATATGACATTTATTTAACTGAGAAAACTCAATAAATCACCGCTATCTATATAATAATCTACCATAACACCCTGGATATATTTTAATTTTGTATGAGCATAACAAATTTTCTTTGTCCAGTACCATAGAAAATTTTATCAGTAATTTGTATGAATTTCCTTTGATCTACAGAGGCTGATGGTGTCAGTATCACTAAACATGCCTTGATACAAAAAATAACACATCACTGGCAAGATGTCACTTGCACATTGCTATGCTTTGTGCATACAAATCACACAATGAAATGATGAAAACTGCATAGTAATTATTGCAATAAACAATGTATTAAATATGATGAATACGTTGACTTCAGTTTATTTATCATTTTGTGAATTACAGATAATAGAAAAATATAGGACACTTTGTTTTTGAGATATACTTTATCATGGCAGAACACATCAAGCTCTCCCTAGTGGGCTCACTTGATATTGTCTGTAATAAAGTCTGTATCAAAAACAAAATGTCCTATATTCCATATATCTTTCACCCTGCAGGAAAATTATTATCAAACTAAATTACCATGGTGGTTTGGGTGAAGATGTAGGTGAAGTTGTAGGTGATGGCAATGGTGAAGCTCTTCTGGGTGGCACTGGTGGTGGGGGTGGGGGTAAATCTCTTTTTCCTACCCCTGGGGAATCAAATGGTGAAGGTCTTTCTCTTACCTGAAATAAAATACATTTACGTATATTATACCATAGATATATATATATTGCACTTCAAAACTTTTCAACATATTGAAAAATCTGTAGTCAGTTCCCCATTGTAATAAATCTTCATCTGTATTAACACTGGTTAATCAGTAGATTTTTCAGTTAATAGACAAGAAAACAAACATTTTTTTTACATTTAAATTGTAAAAATGGTCATTTTCAATTATTTTTTGTTATTGCTCTTTCACATTTTTTGACACACATATTAAAGAAATCATTTATTGAAATATAACAAACACCCACATACTGGTTTTTTAACAACTGTTTTTATTTTTTATTAATATTTATTTTTTGCTCAAATCAGTCAGTATATTATTTATATGAATTAATTTCTAAAACTCTACTAAGCTTTAAGCTTTTATAATTTGAGCTGATCTACTAGCAGTATAAAATGTAATGTACTTCTTTAATGAACTGAGGACAAGCTCACACAAGTGCCACAAAAGTATACAATCATTTATAGTTTTCATATTAATCAACTGTTGTATTGTCACAGGTAAAAATAATGGGAATTTTCTTGCTCTAGTAAATGATGTCACTGTAGACAATTTCACGATAACTGTGGTCCTGAATTTTGCACATGGCTCAAATGCAAGGTCATAATATATTAGTCACCTTGATTAATTGTCCTACAATGTCATATTTGTGGGAACTGTTATCATTTTCCACTTAAATCGTAGGAACGCAGTTCTATGCCATGGCTAAAGTAATTTTTTTTAAGGTAAATGTAGATGCACATTGTTATGAACTAAACAATCTGTAAAAAAGTTGCATCAACCATCTCCAAATAGGGACTGTACATTAATTATAGTATGTTTACGATTGTTCTGAAATACCTTACCACAATCTAAAATCACTTTCAAAAATGAAAGAATGAACACTTTAGATGCTGTGTTGTAAGTCACATAGTTTGAACCAGTAAATTATTGTGGTTTGGTACCACATAAATACCAAAAGACAAAAGGCCGTATCACAGCCATTACAGTTCCTTGTTTTAGTACAAATGACAAATCAACTTGAGGTCAAGCTTCAATATGAATTTTTTTAGAAGAAGAAAAATTCATAACAAACCCGTATTATGAAGGTGATTAACAAGGATTTGAAAAATACAAATTTCATGCTATTTTAAAGTTTCAATAAGAAGCCTTGTTAGTTAAGGAAATTTAAGTTATTAAAAAGAACTTGTTGAGCTTCATTTTTTTTCTTTCCTTTGTCAAATTAGGTGATTAATTTATATATTTATAAACTTTCCAATTATATAGAATAAATGCATACATAAATACTGATAACAATAGATGTACCATATAGCCTTTAAGCATGCATGTTTGAAAGTACTGTGTGAAATACAAACCCATTGAACAGGGCTCTGTCCCCCAGATGGAGAGGTGGGACTTAACCCCGAGGCCTGTATGTTACTACTACCTACTGTGGTAGGACTAGTAACAGTGACCTGTGGACTAGTAGTTCCTGAATGATCCTGTAATCAAAGAACTTTATATTTAGTATGCTTTTGGCATCAGCTGTGTAACTGGGTTGTTTTATATCTAATTTTATCGTTTCAAACATTTCTTGTCTTACTTAACACTTTCCATAGTGGTATTTTTCGCATAGTGCATGAAAAATGAAAACTAGAAAATTAACATTTCCGATATATGTATTTATCTGCAGAATTGAAACTGTAGGTGTGCCATGGACGATTGTTATAAGGTATTATGTCTCCAGTCTGCCTTTTCACAATTCAACATTTTAGTAAAATGATTTTTCTCCTGGAAATCCCAGTTAAAACACATTCTAGCCTTCCTGTTCTACAAAAGGAAATTTTTTTTTTAATTTCATCATGACTCGACTAAAGTAGAAAGCTGTAAATGACGGGTCCAAAGACACACTATTGTAGATATATTAAAGTCCTAACATCCACTATGCACAATGTTGATGTATGAAAAAGGTGCTTTCCAAAATTTGAACCTAATACCAGTATATAATATCAACTGTCAAAGCTTCAAACTCCTCTATACTTCAATTGTACGCAAAAGCCCTAACATCTTACCATATAAAACTTACACATTTGCCGAGATAATATTAATTCCTTCTATTTTTATATTGAAAAAAAATTTGAATTATTGCCTAGAAACAAAATTAAAAACATACATCCATGTCCTCCTCATCATCGTGTGTATGTACATGTGATGTTCTCTTCTGTGGATGTGGATTAAATGGATCTACAATCACTTGTTCTGTACCTTTTATTTCACATCGACAAAATGGGCAACCCTGACCATCAGAGTCCTAAAATATAAAATAATAGGTTACATCGACAAAAGGGGCAACCCTGACCATCAGAGTCCTGAAATATAAAATAAGTAACATCGAAAAAATGGGCAACCCTGACCATCAGAGTCCTGAAATATAAAATAATGGGTAACATCGACAAAATTGGCAACCCTGACCATCAGAGTCCTGAAATATAAAATAAAAGGTAACATCGACAAAATGGGCAACCCTGACCATCAGAGTCCTGAAATATAAATGTGATAGGCATCAATATGCATTGAATAACATCACTTTAAAGTATTCCTTCAAAATAATTAAATCTGAAGTTATGAATAAAGTTAAGACATCTGAAAATAACTAGAAGCATCAAATTCACAAGACCAAGATTTTGTTGAATATTGTGCACACAAAATGTGCACAATAGCCTCATTCAGAAATTATTGCAAATGGGATTTCTGCAAATTAGAAAACTGTATCTGCAAATTATTGTTTTTCATTGCACACCTCTGTCCCATGTTTAAAATGCTTACATCATACGACTCATCATTTCTAAGCTTCAGGCTACATATCAAATTATTCCCACTGATACAAGCCAAGATTTTATTGAAACAAAATATGCAGTATAGCTTAACATCAAAATATTAGCAAACTGAAATTACTTGTCTCATAAACCTGCAACTAGCTGCAAATCAATACAGACAAAAACCCATCATTTTACAATATCATACAAAACATAAAATTATTACACTTATAAAAGCAAAGAATCCTTGACGAAAAAATTATTGATGGACAGATAGATCATCAGACAGACAAGAGGATGGGAAGACAAAGTTAAAGCTGTAACCCACCTGCATCAAGATACAGGGCCCTTATTACTTACATGCAAGCAAATAACAAATGCCATGCTAAATATCAATAACTTGATACTTGGGCTGTAACAATACACCTACCTCAGGATACGATATGTATCACGTTACATGGTTGACAATATGATACATTTCAATACTATACACAAGTAAATGGTGTCCTATTAAGTTTCTTTAACATGGAATAAATCGTCCTTATATTTTCAAATGATAAAATTTCTTGAAGCCAGAATTTATTATTAGAGTATATATCCTTGATCTTGACAAAGATCTCACAAGAAAAGTCCTTTGTTTTCATAAAATTTTCATTATTTATTTAGAATATATGCAGAAATTTAATTCACAATAACTTCAGTATATTTTGTTATTTCTTTAGAAAATGTATCTTATCATATAATAACCAAAAGTATCATGACATATTGATGCTTCAATAATTCATTTCAGCCCTATTTCATACAGAACATAAAGTTAAAAAGCCAATCTGAACATGTGACTAAGGTCAAGGACATGAGTAGCAAGCAGATTTTATCATGTGATTAAGGTCAAAGACATGAGAAATGTATCTCATAGATGACATAAATCAATAAACACAAACCCTTCAATACAAAATTTGATCTCATCACAAGGAAGTCACATACCAAATATGAACACCCTACCACTTAACAATTTAATTCTAGAAGCAATGTTAAAATTTTTCAAAAAATTGCCCTAAGGGCAAGGTCAAATTGTCTACAAATATGGTACCACTAGAAAGCTCTCATCATAAGGAAGTCACATACCAAATATGAACACCTTACCACTAAAAGCCTACCTTCTATAGGCAAGGTTAAGTTTTTTAAAAATTACCCTTAGGGCAAGGTCAAGGTCAAATGTCTACAAGTATGGTACCAGAAGAAAGCTCTCATCACAAGGAAGTCACATACCAAATATCAGCATTCTACCTCTTCAGGTCTCCATTGCATAAGCCAGGTTAAAGCTTTGCTGATGCCAATGCAGGGGTATGACAATAGCTCTCCGAACATTCATCCTGGCGAGCTAAATAAGGTAATGGTCAAATGCCATATGGCAGACTTTCATATAAATACTACCCAAGAAAGCTACTACACTATTTATAAATGATTTGCCAATTTGTAAATAATGACAAATTGACATAATCTGAAAACTTGAAAATATGATCAGAATCTTTTGAATTTACACACGGCAAGATGGCACATGTCTGTAAGATAAATTGTAATGTGAATCCAACCAATAAAGAAATCAAACTTTAGTGTATAGTTAGTTAGAAATAATCATTATTCTAAGCAGAACGGTATAATTTGAAGTTAATTATATGGCCATATACTTGTCATATTTTGTAAACATATATCTATTTTTCCGCGACAAAACATCTTTGGGATGACACAAAATCATAAGTTTAATACTTGATTACAGGAAATCCTATCAAATAACAGAAAACACTTTCAATTGCAAATCTGAAACCACCGATAAATATATATACTGCATAAAAACATGTAATGTAAAAGTATATCACGTTACTAGTATGACTGGTTATGAAACCACATAATTTCCTTAAAAAGTATACATAGGAAATACATAGAAATCTCTCCATCTTCCAGTACTTCCTTTTTCTACCATTAATAATTTCAGCTTCTGTTTATAGGAAGTTAATACTTCACTTACAAAACATGAACATCACGAATAAAATGAGTGGATGTCAACTAGAGGCTCTACTGAGCCTGTATCTCTCACCTAGCTCCTTTTTACTGTCAGCATCTTGTTACAGGAAGTTAATATTTCTCATACAAATCGTGAACATCACAGATAAAATGAGTGGGATCATCTCGAGGCTCTACTGAGCCTGTATCTCTCATCTAGCTCTTGTTACTGTTAGCTTCTATTATTAGGTAGTTAGCAGTCTTCATCAACAAATTACATCTATCAGGAATCTTATACAGTGGAACTTTGATGGCTCGAACATCAAAGGGAACGTTGAAAACAGTTCGAGCCAATGGGGTGTTCGAGATATCGAGGTCGAACTGTATTTAAACTTGAACAAAGGGACCACAAAAAGGGTTCGAGGCATCCATGGTGTTCGAGTTATTGTAGTTCGACCCATCGAAGTTCCACTGTAGCTTGGGTTTCTTCTATATTTTATGCTTTGGTGATACTTTTTTCGAGTCTAACAATTCCATCACCTAGTTTTCTTTGTTACTTGTTTATTTTGTATTAAATGATCACTGAATGATTACCTGTTGTTTAACACCATCTTTCAGCTATATCATAGTGAGAAAAATAAATGATGTCAAAAAGTTTATTTTTGTAAATAATGAATATGTTGGTTTATGTCAGAAGAGGTGTTGTACTAATAGATGAGTTTCCAATTGGTGAACTTTCCCGGAAAATTTTGACGTCACAATATAGATTTTTGGACATCACAATGTTATGTGACGCAATTTACGTGACCTGAGGTCAATCGGTGTAATTCATTCATAAAATGAAATTGGAAATTGGTCTATTGTACATCATTATATATACATTTGAACTTGTATGGCCTGAACTGTAATAACTTGAACACCATGGATGTCTCGAAAAAAAATTTTTTGTTCAAACAACCCTCTAGCTTGAACTGTTCTCATCAGTTCCTAAGGTGTACCAGCCATCTGTATTAGAATTAAATGCAGATAGGAGTGAAAACTCTCTAGACCAATTCATGGGCAAAACATGTAGACAAGAACTTATCTTTAGAATAAACCTATCAGAATCAAAGACAAAACAACACTTGTCTAATCTAAACACTTATCACAGTAGCCCAAATCTAAACACCCCTTCATTTATAACAAAATCTAAATCCATCTCTCAATGGAACAAATCTTAGCAGCTCTCTGAATGAAATAAAGTATAAACACCTCTTCCAAGGAAACAAAATCTTAACTCCTCAAGAATGGAATAAAACAAAATCTTAACACCTCTTCTATTGAAACATAGTCTAAAAACCTCTCTGAGAGAACAAAATCTAAAATCTCTCAAATTTCAACAAAGTCTTAATCTAAACATCTCTCGAAAGTGGACAAAAATTCAAAAACCTTTCAGAATGGAACAAAATCTATCACTAACCTTAATTGAACAAAATCTAACACTAACCTTAATTGAACAAAAATCCAACAATCAACAAAATCTGGACATTTCTCATAATGGAAAAAAATCTAAATGTCTTTACAATCACAGCAAAACTAAACACCTCTCTCAACAGAAAAAAATCTAACATTCTCAGAATGCAAAAGTACCTTGACGTCTCTCTATATGGAACAAAGACTTTGGTCTAAAAGTTGTTCAGTTTTAATAGGATTTGATTTTCCTTGGTATGACATACCTGCCATTGTGTCAGACATGGTGTACATAACAGATGACCACATGGTTCTATTTTAATGTCTTTGTCATTTTCTGCACATATTTTACATAACTGAAATGTTGACCCCATTTCACAGTAAAGTTCATACTGTTCTTGTGTGACTTTTATATGATCTTCCTGACTGTCTTGTACTAAATAACTTAAATCTGGATTTATACTTCTACCATCTGGGAACTTAAAACTACAAAATACAAAAAGATAATTTAAAGTTTAAAAAAAAAAAGAAAAACTTTAATAATTGAATAAAACATATGCATATAAATATAGGCCTTGGTGACATTAACAGATATTTTATTCCCCAGTTTTAAGCTGGTAAAGTTATACTTCAAAATAATATAAAACATATATGTCTTCTGTGTAGTGGTTTTTGTAAACAGTGATTGGTCCATGCAATTCCTACAAACTACAGTGTTTCCACTCGAAAAATTTTTATACTCCTTTGTTAATGGTATAACAATGCAACCACATGGGTTATTTTCGTGCAATGTGTTTGCCGATTTTTAGCTCACATGCTGTCATGCAAGAGGGTCATTATTTGACATTTTTCTTGAAATTGAAATATAAGCAACATGCAGACCCAACTTTATATTCTTGTCCCTGGTAAGAGGACATTATATTTCTCATGCGTATGTGTACAATACCCCCTTGAAGTCCTGCACCCTCAAACTGATCATAGTTTAACTAATCTGTTGCAATTGTAATCATAATTTCTAAAATGTTTAAGGTGTATTTTAAATGTTTTATTTCTCCAAAATCTTGCATTAAATGTGGATTTAGATCAAATCAATTATCATGTAATTGGCTATTTTAAGCACACCTCTGACATACACGTGATCACATCAATACATTACATCGAAGTCACCTAAATGTTGTTCTTGTGGAGTCTATGTACGCTGAAAACAAAAAAAATTCTCATCAGCTGAAGAGCTTACATTGTGAGTTTGGCTACAAGTAGAAATCTATTATATGGAGCGACTTTGCCTTATAGTATAATAGATTTCTACTTGCAGCCCAATTTACAAAAATAGCTCTATAGCCCATGATAATACATAATGTGTCTGGGATATGGACCTGAAAAGCAATAACACTAAGAAGATCAGACACAGACCAAGTTATCAGATATTTTACAGTAGCCACATTTATTATTAATTATGGAAAGTGTTTCCAGTGTCTTACTATTGCATGCTTTTGAAACAAAAGGCTCTAAAGAGCCTGTATCACTCACCTGGTCCATGGCTGACATAGAGATATGAATAGTATTTCCAATAAGGTCCAGAGTTTAAGCTATGTTCACTGCTAGAAGCAACCTTGGATTGGAATTTTAAATTTAGCAGAATGATTTTTTTTTCTAAAATTTCAGTTTTCTTGTTTGGTGTCAATGGCAACTGAAAGCACCATCATCCATTATAACCCATAACAGACCCTCATTCAAAAAAATTTGGGCAGGGGTTCCCCTTGTCATCTATATAATACATATTGCTGAAATCAAATACATTTTGAGCCCCCTTTTAAAAAAAATTGGGCAGAGGTTGTCCTCATAATCTAGTTTATACATATTGCTGAAACTGTAAATAAAATATTTAGCAGTATACTTTTTTTCTTCTAAAATTTCAGTTTTCTTGTCTGATTTCCATGGCAACTACGAGGTCCTCCATCCATTACAACCTAAATCAGATTACAGTTCAAAAAAAATTTGGGCACAGGTTCCCCTTATATTCAAAGCAATACCTATTGCTGAAATCAAAGCATTCAGAGAAAAAAAGAAAAATGGTAAAGATTGTCCTGATAAATGCTGTAATTATAACATGTTTGAAAAGAAAATTAAGTTTATAACCTCCCTTAGTTTAATTATCACCCTTTTTAAAATTTTCACTTTTATTATACCTATCTTTAAATTATAGACACTCCCTAAAAAATGTGTTGATTTACATAATGAGAACTATTTCATATGTACAGTACCAGTTCTAGTAATAAACTAGAGCTGTCGCCAAATGGCAACCAATTATGCCCCCGCTCATTGAACCCTGAATCAATATGGCAAGTGCAAATTCAAGCGTGTGTTGACACAATACAGGTGTTGACACAGTTCAAGTATGGACACAATGATATGCCTCCCCTTTTTCCAAAATATATAAAAGGGAAGTTCTGAGCCCGAAAATCAATTCCATGGGTGCTAGGCAATCTTCCTGTAAAGTTTTATCCAATTTGAGGCGTTTTGAATTTTCCCGCCTTTTTCCAGTTTCCATAGCAATGGCAGCCATTTTGAAAATTCTGAGACCCAAAATCATTTCTATGGGTGCTAGACATCCTTCGTGTAAATTTTCAGCAAATTTGAAGTACTTTGAATTTTCCCGCCTTTTTTCAGTTTCCATGGCAACCGTGGCCATTTTGAATATTCCAAAAGATATGTGTGTGAACATCTTCTTATTGTAAGTTAGATTCCTTTGAAGTAGTTGGAATTTGTTTGCAAACTTTCTAAAAAACATAAATAGTTGTGTTTTTCATTCGTACGTACGGACGGACAGACGAACGAACGGACGGACAAGGGTAAAACAATTTATCCCCGGCTTGTGATGAATGCCGGCTTTTGATTGGATGGCAGCCCGTTGGTACAAATCCTATGCACCCATCTCATTGTTAAGAACGTTGCTAGCGCCAATACCATGGAATTCCTTTGTGATAACGTCACATATTCTATGACGTTAGTAGGTAAAAACTGGCGCCAAAAACTTTATAACCTGAAGAAATCATAAACCCAAAATCAAATTGCCTAAAAACAGCAAAGTCTGAGGTTGGTACCTTAGGTACCATCCTCGACATGGAAAGTGGGGTATTTTCTGCATATCTATCATACTTGTTTTATTGCGCAACACAGATGACGTTGAAATTT
>MJUU01044366.1:7228-31599 GCA_002080025.1 Modiolus philippinarum | reverse complement strand
GTCAAAGTCCCATAACTCCTATAAAAATTGACGAATCAAAATGGCGGTGCGATATGATCTAGTACATATAGTGAATAACAATCCTACAAAATTTGAACAAAATCCAATACACGGTTTCCGAGGAGTTGCGTCCACAAGAAAGTGTGACAGACAGACAGACGGACGGACACACGGACGCAGACCATCACTATGTCCCACCGTCGCGGTGCGGCGGGGGACAAAAAGATTACACAGTAACATAGCCTATAGCCCACTGTCCCAATCTGGTACAACTTAATCTGAACACATAGCTGTAAAAAAGATTACACAGTAACATAGCCTTTAACCCACTGTCCCAATCTAGTACAACTTAATCTGAACACATTGCTGTAAAAAAAGATTACACAGTTACATAGCCTATAGCCCACTGTCCCAATCTGGTACAACTTAATCTGAACACATAGCTGTAAAAAAGATTACACAGTAACATAGCCTTTAGCCCAGTGTTCCAATCTGGAACAACTTAATCAGAACACATAGCTGTAAAAAAAGATTACACAGTTACATAGCCTATAGCCCGCTGTCCCAATCTGGTACAACTTAATCTGAACACATAGCTGTAAAAAAGATAACACTGTAACATAGCCTTTAGCCCACTGTCCCAATCTGGTACAACTTAACCTGAACACATAGCTGTAAAAAAGATTACACAGTAACATAGCCTTTAGCCCACTGTTCCAATCTGGAACAACTTAATCAGAACACATAGCTTTAAAAAAAGATTACACAGTTACATAGCCTATAGCCCACTATCCCCATCTGGTACAACTTAATCTGAACACATAGCTGTAAAAAAGATAACACAGTAACATAGCCTTTAGCCCACTGTCCCAATCTGGTACAAATTAATCTGAACACATAGCTGTAAAATAATACTACAGACACTTAACACTAAAGAAAAAACATCCAATTCGTATGAGCAAATGTAGCTGTATTTTAATTCTAGTTCTCTAAAACAAGAATTGGGCATGCTAGATTTCTAGTATAGGTCCCCTGACTGATACACCATGACTACTTGCAGAGGGCTTGGAAATGTGGTTCCTGAGAAAATGATATTTTTGGTGATAAAGACGATGACAGACATATTACAACAGATAGTGATCCCTATATGACCCCACTGAGTAAACACAAGCAACACAATGACTGGAAAATATTATTTCTATGTACTCCATGAGAACTAATTAGGCCCCATTCGGTTTTTTTTAGCTCTCTACCCCTTAAAATATGGAATGACAGTTTTATTCAGTTGATGCATCATTAAACCTGGTTTAACCCACCATTTTATTTATAAAATGCCTGTTCCAAGTCAGGAATATGACGGCTTGCCAAAAATGTTCTGTGTTGGATTGTGTTTCCCTGATCCTGTCGAATGTTATACGGATTTTCCTTACTGGTCTCTTCCTTTGATCGATTCGGACTTTTGTTGTCACTTTTATTTATTGACCAAGATCAGGATAACACAGTGGCCGGGACAATCTACATGTAGTAAAAAAAATTGTAGTCTGAAATTATCTCCCTTCTAAACATGCAAATTAGGTGGGTGTTTACCTCACATCAACCATCACGTAGAATCACTTTGTGGGTAAACTGGGTTTGGTTACAGCTGAATTTGTAGATTTTTTAAATAACATCACAATTATGCATTCATTGACAAAAAAATTGCTTCTTAGCAAGAACAACTTCTTCATCTCAGTTATATTTTTACTCCCTGTAGATAACATTATTCATCAAACAATTTTACGTATGTTCAAACACCGTATATGTTTTGTAAGGTGTTTGAGAACCAGACACAATATCATTCAACAAAAGCACAAGACATCAAGCATTAAATGCTATAATTATTTCAGCTTTTGTTACAATGAATCTTCAATTTCCTTCCTTCTTCCGGGTTATAAAATTTTCCTACATCTTATACAATATCAAAAAGAGAATAAAAACTATATAAACCAATAAAACAATGTTTAAGTCAAGTATTGTTGATACATATAAATTCTGTAATTACCTTCCTGGTTTGTTGACATATTTTTGTAGGCGAGCTTTGACTTCATCGTATGTAAGGAAAGCTACATAACCTGGGTGTGTAACTGCTAATACGTTCCAATTCCGTAATAAATTGACCCATGGTTGGAATAATCTGTAATATTGAAGGATATATGGGTAAAATACCATTCGGAAAGTGAAATGTTATTTTGGAACTTGCCAAATTACACACACATCAGTTTTTTCCGGACACCATGATAACATGATTTTTTTTTCTGGTCCAATAGAAACTTAATATTACCTATAAAACCTCCTTATTCTGACATGCTGTGTAATCCAACATGATCATGACTTTGTGGTCCACCATGTTGGTTAAGACAGGTTCCACATTTGTTTCTACACAAATAATACAAATGACTATGCACAGTCATTTAGCCTGTTTGTTTCTGACCATTTCTGTTGCCTTCATTTTAATTTCACGACAGATGGACGTGAGAAATGTGAGAAATCATCAAGTAGTTGTTTGTCACATTACACAATCCATTTGTTTCTAACTTATAAGTACAATTATAAATAACACAATAATTGTATGGGCATCATTTATTTCAGCACATTATCTTCTTGTTTACAAATACAACTTTTTATAAAGTTGATGGGGTAACTTTAATAAGCAAACAGTGCATTTGCTTTTACTTTACTTTTCGTTCACTTAACAATGATGAACCGGGCTAATCCTTTTACTCTGCTAAATTTCATTGATCTTCATTGCCTGTCCTAAGATAGTGACCGTTAGGTAAAACAACTCAGCTAAAAGATCTTTATTGCATGTTCCTTGTTTTCTTCCCCAGAAGTTGTCAATCATAAACTAGAGCTGTCGCCAATGACAGCCAGTTATACCCTGAATCAATATGGCAAGTATTAATTTAAGTCTGTGTGGACACAGTACAGTTGTGGACACAATACAAGTATGGACACAATGATATACCTCTCCCTTTTTTCCGGAAAATATGCAATGACTAATTATCTCCCCTTCAAAATTTCAGACACAAATTATATAACTTAATGCACATCCTCAGGTGGTATACTACAACTGTGTAACATTTCATCAATATCCAAGTGGTGAATAAAAGGATATGGAGTAAATGCACATGAGACAAAGTCTCTACAAATACATGGTAAAAAACAAGCAAAGGAACAACGCTTTTATTGTTGTTCTTCATCTTGAAGTCACCATGAGGTCACCAAGTCACCAAGTACCTGTTTAAGAGAACATGCGCTGACAAGGTTCACCCCCCTTTTTTCCAAGAAAATATTTAAAGACGAATTATCTCCCCTTCAAAATTTCGGGCAGCAGTCATATTATTTCATGCACAACTTCAGGTGGTGTTCTATATCTGTGTAACATTTCATCAAAATCCAAGCTGCGGTTTTGGAGAATATGTGCTGACAAGGTTCACCCTCCCCTTTTCCAAAAAATATTCAAAGACGAATTATTGCCCTCTCAAAATTTTGAATAGCAACCATATTATTTCATGCACATCTTCAGGTGGTGTACTACAATTGGGTAACATTTCATCAAAATCCAAGCAGCGGTTTTGGAGAACATGTGCTGACAAAGTTCATCCTTCCCCTTTTTCCAGAAAATATTCAAAGGCGAATTATCTCCCCTTATTAATTTTGGACAGCAACCATATTATTTCATGCACGTCTGCAGATGGTGTACTTCCTATATACACCCAAACTTTTTTTGCTGGGGGTATAATTAAAGAAAATGTGTCCATGGAACATGGATGCCCCCACCAGATATATATTACCAAACAGGAAGTAGAGATGAGTTACCAATATATGGCTATCATTGGAAAAAATCAAAGTTATTGTCAAACAGTGACGGTACAACTCATCATACAAAAGCTTCAGATTAAATATCAAATAATTACTGCAAACACAAGCTGAAGATTCCTTGACGAAAATTTTCGGACGTACGGACAAGGGTAACAGTTAACGCCCCCGTTGCCTAACGACGGGGACAGAAAAAAAACAATAAATCAACTAGAGATTGTGTCTGTAAGACACAGATGCCCCGCCAATAAATTTATCGTAAAAGATAACCTAAGTCAATTGGGCATAAAATAAATCCCCTGTCAGTGATGGAATATTGTGTGTAGTTGCTTAGAAGTGGATCTAAACCCAAAAATTTAACAAAGTCATTCAAGCATAAAATGTAGGTCATGAATACCCAATGCTTCGTGAAACAGGTAGTTCTCCTATAGATGAATGTTACAGTGAAATATCATGATGCTACAATACTTATTCGTTGAGAAAAGAGCCTTAAATGCAAAAGATAACCAAAGTCACTGAAGTGTAAAATATAGGTCAAAGCCACCTAATTGTCAGTGATTTGTGTAGTACTCATCAAGACAACCTCATTGTCTTATAATGTGTAGTAGTTGAGAAATGGACCTTAAAGCAAAACTTAACCAAAGTCACTGAAGCGTAAAGTGTAGGTCAAAGCCACCTAATTGTCAATACATCAAGACAATTAATTTGATGAAACATCATTGTCTTATAATGTGTAGTAGTTGAGAAATGGACCTTAACGCAAAACTTAACCAAAGTCACAAAAGCGTAAAATGTAGGTCAAAGCCAACTAATTGTCAATGACTTGGGTAGTACTCGTCAAGGCAATTAATTTGATGAAACATCATCGTCTTATAATGTGTAGTTGTTGAGAAATGGACTTACATGTAAAACTTAATTTGAGTCACTCAACCATGAAATATAGGTCAAAGAGTCAAACTGCCTAGTGAACTCTGTAGTACTATCAAGGATCTACCTACTGGCCTACTATAATTGTTCTATACCTTACAGTTTCCGAGAAATGTACCTTAACGCAAAACTAAACCGGACATACGGACATACGGATGGAAGGACGGACAAGGGTAACACTATATGCCCCTTACATTTGTGGGTGGGGCATAATAAAAATCTGCCACAATGCAAATTTTTTCTTTATTTTCTATGAGCTCAATGGCAGAATTGTGGATTTTTGTTTTATCTCATGATATTCTCATGACATTTGAAAGCTGAATGCATGAATAGAGTTTGTTTATTCATAGATACTGTATTGACAGTTTCCTCATTGGTACAAGATAAGTGTACCCTACAGACATAATTGCAGGAAACAACAATAATTAACTCTATTTTCATTGTACTTTAAGATCAAGCTGCTCTTATTGCTGTACTTTATATGGAAATAGTCATAGGTCCAAAAATATATTTAATGATGAGTACTTGCCAAACATGTATCATTTTGAACAGACAAAAATAAAGGTTTTCTAATTCAATTGTTAGATATCATTAATATCCTTAAAGTACCACAAAAAAATTTTGAAGGCATTACATATTTATTTGGAAGTTTTACAGATTAAGGGGAGAATATCTCATAACTGAACCTTACTTTTGGGTAATGTAACTTTCTATAGAGCCCATCAAACCCAAATTCATTGGCCATTCTTTCCATACAAGGGACACAAGAATTGAATACACCCTATAACTATGGAAAATGTTTTGAATGGCAGAAAATGACGCCAGACAGATAGACAGACAGACTTGGGTAAAACAGTATACTGTGAACGTATTTATTTTTGCGGTGTACTAATTTTCGCTATTTTCACGGTTGGCTCTGAGCCCGGAAAAATAGTACCCGTGAAAATAAGCTTTTGTATAGAAAAAGCCTTTATAACATTGAAAAACGTGAAAATTGATACCTGCAAATATGCTGATGCTTCATAAACCGCGAAAATAAGCATCTGTGAAAATTAATACGTTTACAGTACTTTGGAAACTAAAACACCCTATATGTCAAGTGTGTACTGTACGTGGAACTGTATGTGTAGTCTTTACTGGATAATACTCACCTAGAGAACACATCAAATTCAAATATTGAAATAAAGTCATTACAGGTTAGATCTATTGTTGACTTTAATGCCATGGCTTCTAGTGGTGAACTTATAGGATGTGATTCATGAAGAGTTTGTCTGAAAATCTTCCATGAAACAATTGTTCTGAAAAAAGAGAAAAAATGTTTTAAGTACTATACTATTTTAGATATCTATCAACATTAATATATATAGGAATCCATGGTTTTGCAATGTACTAGTATTATTTTACCATCTAACACAAGAGGAAGTAAGGCAAGCCCATCACATTTTCCTCTGGAATTATATTTTTACATAAACTAGAGAATGTGTCTATAAGACACAGATACCCCACCAACAATTTTACCAAAGTTGATCAGGCATAAAAATTAGTTCATGTTCACTGAATCATGAGGAATTACTTTTACAGATGATTGTTCAATAAACCTTTGTTAAATAACGGAAAGTAACAAAAATACCATACTAAAGGCTTTTAAACATTTAATTTTGGTCAAGGTATAAAATTATCCATGAATGTAGTATTCATCAATTTAACATCTAGCTGTTTAAAATGGGCCTAATGCAAAAATTTAACAAAGTCATTCAAGCAGAAAATAAACTGAAGCCACTAAAGCAAAAAAAAATGTAGGTCAAATTGGCCTTGAATTGATAGTTCTCATCCAGTTGATTTATTTTGATGCAACAACATTCGGATAGCATGTTAAGTTGATGAGAAACAGATTTAAATGCAAAATTTAAAAAGTCACTCAAGCATAAAATATAGGTCAAAGCAACCTAATTATCAATGATTTGGGTAGTACTCATCAAGGTCATCAATTTGATGAAACATCATTCTGGTATAATGTGTAGTTGTTCAGAACTGGACTTAAATGCAAAATTTAACAAGTCACTCAAGCATAAAATATAGGTCAAAGCCACCTAACTGTCAACGTTTTCGGTAGTACTCATTTAGGCAATTAATTTGATGAAACATCATATTGGTATAATGTGTAGTTGTTGAGAAATGGACTTTAACGCAAAATTTAACAATAGTCACTCAAGCATAAAATATAGGTCAAAGCTACCTAACTGTCCATGTGGCCATGTTAAGTTTTTCTGCTTAATATTTTATGAAAGGATATGGAGTAAATGAACATGAGACCATAACACATATGTTTACTCCAACTAATCGTGAAATTGATGTCAAGGTCACATGACGTTATGTCCGTCAGGTAGCACTTGATTAGTACTACATCTGGACCAAATATCAAAGGGTTTTCAAAATATCCTGTATTTGGTAAAAGTTAACGCCGTCGCCGCTGCAGCCATCGTTGTCATACTTTGCACGCCTATGTCTCATAAAAATAATTCATCAATATCATAATGATACAAATGTACCAGTATATTAATATTTCAATTTAAAATTACACATTCAATCAAATTGCTTCATACTACACAGGAAAAAGCATGCATGGTATTTTCAAGACTAACTAGAAGTGGTGCCATCAGAAAAGATGGCCATCCCAGCATTCACCTGTTTGACACAGAAAACTGTCGTTATTGACCCTTGGGGTAATTTTCCTCAACATTTTTAAAATCAAATTATTGATAGTCACTACTTTTACTAAGAACGTATACAAGGATATAAGGTTGCTAGGTAGAATTTCCAAAAATGAGTGGTCTTTGAAACTTTCATGAAATTTACCAAATTTGGAATCAATTATTTTGAAAATCCAATTGGTGAAAATGATTGCCCTAATCGAAACAAATCCTAACACTATTGTTGCTAGGTAGAGTTCCAAAAAATAAGTGGTCTTTGACACTTTCAGGAAATTTACCAAATTTGGAATCAATTATTTTGTAGATCCAATTGGTGAAAATGATTGCACTAATATAAACAAATCTTAACAGTATGGTTGCTAGGTAAAATTCCAAAAAATAAGTGGTCTTTGACACTTTCAGGAAATTTACCAAAATTGGAATCAAACATTTTTGAAAGCCAATTGGTAAAAATGTTTGCCCAAATAGAAACAAATCCTAACAGTATGGTTGCAAGGTAGAATTCCAAAAAATAAGTGGTCTTTGAGACTTTCAGGAAATTTACCAAACTTGGAATCAAATATTTTTGAAAATTCAATTGGTGAAAATGTTAGTCCTAATTGAACAAATTACTACATGTATGGTTGCTAGGTAGAATTCCAAGAAATAAGTGGTCTTTGAGACTTTCAGGAAATTTACCATAGTCGGAACCGGAATCAAAATTCTGAAACTTTATTGCACATCTGCAGACTATATGCAACAATTCTATCACAAAATTAAAACACTAAACCCAAAAATGAAGGGAGTTCCACTGAAAAGCTCACATATATAAAATAGACATCTTGGGCCTCTTGTTTGCACCAAGACCAATATCAAAAATTTGAAAGCTTATTGCGCATCTGCAGCATATATGCAACAATTCTATAACAAAATTATAACACTAAATCCAAATATGTAGGAGGCGTTCTACTGACAAGCTCACATATATTAAACAGACATCTTGGGGCCTCTTGTTTGCACCAAGACCAATATCAAAAATCTGAAAGCTTATTGTGCATCTGCAGCATATATGCAACAATTCTATAACAAAATTAAAACATTAAATCCAAAAATGAGCGAGGAGTTCCACTGACAAGGTTCATCTAATGGACAGACGGACAGACAGACGGACGGACGGATGGACGGGACCAAAACAATATCCCCACATTTTCTTCAGAAAAGTGCGGGGATAATAAGGCAACTGGTTCTGAAAGGGGAATATGATTGAGAGTGTTAAAAATATATGATGGAAACCAACAGACACCTTTGGGCAAGATTTTTAGCATATCATACAGGCAATCTTCAGCTCAGATCTTCAAATCTTACTCTTGGGAATGACTAATTTTACCTGTCACCGAAGTTATGTTGGTCACCTGTCATCATGATCAGTACTCAATGATTTTCATTTGAATGTTTTGTGACAACAATAATTGAGTTAAAGTTTAAGCATTTTTGGGAAATTTTAACAACTGAAATAAATGACAGTATAATGTACTTCCAATTTGTTTATATGCCACTGGACTACATAAAATAATTGTCACGAACATAACTGTCTACTTCCTGTTTCCCTCCTGAAAGTTCTAATTAACAATTAAATTCCACGAAACTCATAGAGCTTTGGAAATTACGGCAAAAAATGACAATTCTTTGTATGGTTTTTTTTTTTTTTTTTGGCACATCATGACAAAATTTGATATTCCAGAAACCATGATCCATTTTTTACTTAAATGTCTGTATTATAAAGATTTACGAAAAATTTTATTTCATGGTATACAGTCTATTCTTTGTCCTGGTGTAAATTAAAATATTAATTTATTTTTATCAAAATATAGTAACTATCTGGTTGATTTGCTGATATATGGAAATGATGAATTTTCAACTGAAATAAATTTGAATATGTTCAATTTGGTGTTTGAATTTCTAGTTAAAAGTGATAGGTTCTAACTATTAGTAGTAATGATGTGCAAGTGTGTGTGTGTGTGTGAAAGTAAATAAATGTTTTCACATGTGTGTATATATAATTGTATTGCTTAAATTCCTTGTTTTCTCTTTGTGTGTAAACATTCTATTTATTTGTCTTGTCTTGTATATTCATGTCTTGTATATATGTGTTGTTTGAGGAGAGCCACTAGTAGCCTCCGGGCTGTTGGCAATCCTCTATAAATAAATAAAGCATAAATCAAAATTTGGCAACGGCATAAACAGCAAATTCAGGTAAAAGAATTTACATATGAAACAATTTGGCAATGTAGTTCAATCACATCTGAAAAACTCCTAACGACTATATATTTCACGCATGATCAATTTTGTCACTGTATCAGCTGTTCTTCACAAATGAACCATATTTCGCAAATAAATTGTACCAACTTTGATAAACCAATGGGCAAGGATAAAGCCAAAAAACTGCTACTATTTTCATGAGAGTGCATTAAAAAATACTGATATATTCTGTTTATTCTGTTTTTATTAATAAAGAGAGCAGACTTGGAGATGAGATGTCTATTTTAATACAAATACAGTTTTTATCAGTTTTTTTACAACTGAATTCCCATTGCAGGTACCATACTGAAATGACCAAATGGATAGGTTGTGTAAACAGATTTCAGGTGAGCTAATATTCTGTGTGTGTGACTATTTTTAATTGTAATAATAATATTTTGATTGGCAAACTTTTAAAGAAATAAATCTATTTAATATTAATCATTGTTTATACAAAGAGACAGTACTTTGTACTCGTACTACATGTAACAGCATTACATGAAAGTCTGGGAGAATGTTTTACACTTGTTAAGTTCCTATTCTCTATCAAAACGATATTCATTTTCTGATTATTGTTATAAATGAAAGAGTTTACTATATGCACATTCAATTAATAAAAAAATGTTTTCTTTAGAAGTTATTTTAGCGATATTAACTTCCTGTTGTAAATTAGCACTTTGTGCAAAAGAGATTGATATCAAACACTTTGAATGGGAATACTGTTTATACAAATGATGCATTGATAAACCTACATAAAACTAAATGTGTCTAATGAAAATGAATGCCCCTGCATGCCAATGATCTATAAAACTCTTACAACAATCAGCAAGTTATGACCAAACTCAAACATGAACTTTAAGTTGTCAGGGAAAAAATTAACATGATCATGAAGTCCAAAAAGTAATAATTCTTATAAACAAAGTAAAAATGGTATGATAGGCGACAATTAAAAACTAAATTTATACCATATATACATGTACAAACTAAAAAACAGCTAAAAAATATTGAAAAGGGGTGGAAAGAAGAGTGTGCCCAACATTTCAAGGCATGGCCAGTACGGCCTTCTTCTACGGGCAACCGGGTCAGAAAATCAGAATTTTTTTATATTCTAAGAATTCTTATAGTTCATTGTGTATGACCTTACCGGTCTACTAGTTCCTATTGTGTAACAGATTTAGCAATTTGAGTAATCTATAGGTATTAATTTTTTTTTCAAACAGGTATTGCTCTACTTCAACATTTATTGGAAAAATTTTTTGGAGGATGGCTTTTGTTATTAGCTTATCAAAACACTCACAATCGGGACTCGGTCCTTCTGATATATCTGGGTCAACCGGATATGGCTTTTGCAGAAAGGTGCTGTAGGCTGATCTTACTATGATGAAGGATGATAATAAATAAATATATGTCATAAATAAAAGAAGAGTCTAATGCTTTGATTAAGAGAATTCCTGGGTGCAGTTAATATGAGGGGGTGTTTGATTAGTAAAACAGAAAATAATTTATCTGAATCATGTTGCATAATTTTCAAACCACTTCCTTTGAGCTTGCATTAATTAATAATAGAGTTTCATATTTTATTAATAGGTTTTCAATAAAAATTCTATGATCCTTTTGATCCTTAGTACTAGTACTAGTACATTCAAGTCCCAAATATGTATATCTATTATATGAACTACCCTGTACCAATTATCCTTATTTACTAAATGGATGACTTCCTGAGAAAAAAAGCATGAAGCTTAAAACAGCATGGAAAAGTCACATTAATTTTTTTTTTTTTTTTTGGTTCAAAGATTAAAATTTCTTATTGAAATAAAAAAATTTATTTTTGTCTCTTTCTAGCTCAGAAAAGCTTTGTTCTTATAAACAATAACATCAAGCAAAATAAAAAGCTGATAAAAATAAAGAAAATGTGTCCATGGGACACCGATACTCCCGACATGCAGATATGTCAGCAAACAGGAAGTAGATAAGCAAGGGACTTGAATAGGGTAGACACGGTACAACTCATCATATATATATACCAAAGCTTTAGACCAAATATCGAATCATCCCTGAATACACAAGTGGAGAAATCCTTGACGAAAATTTCGGATGTACGTACGTACATACAGACAAGGGTAAAACTTAATGCCCCCGTCCCCTAAAGGCATAAAAAATCCCTTGACCACTGAAGAGTTTTTCTGTCCAAGAAAAACTTTATGAAGATATTTTGCTCCTTTTTGGTAATTTTTTTTTGAAAATTTACAGCATTTTTCATTATAAATAACAAAATACTGAAGTCACTGTGAATTTGGGTTATGTAGATGGTCATTTCAACAACTTATCTTCAGTGCAGATCAAATCAAAACATTTGCATTGGAAGTTCATTAACTGAAATATGTGTAAACAAAAAAGTCTGATAGAGAATATCTAAAAAATAATACCCTGTCCTCACGTAATTATCAAGCATTCATTCTAGATTGACTGTTCGCATATAAAACTTATGTGGAATCATTTCGGAATAAGGCCATCCTTAAAAAATTGTTTGTTTCCCCACACCCCTACCTACATTTTTGAAGGTGGGTAGCTATATAGGCAGGTAGGTGTTTTTTTTCAAAATTTATCATGTTTTAACGGTATAATTGTTTCAGCTCTTTGATAGATGCCAATTTGGTTCCATTCGCATGTTTTGAGGAAAACTGAGTTTTATATGGCATAAATTGTTGCATGTTTCGTCTGTCTGTATTTACGCGTATTCAGTTTTATGAACACTTTTTTCAGCAAGTATTCTTGGTTGAAAAGATATGTCAATGTGTAATCTTTTTCTGATGCTTTCAACATATGTAATGCTTACAAGTGAATACTGGTTTAATTGTGTATCTTCCTTATTGACGGTTTGTCGACTACACTAAATGGGTATGGTTGCCACCCCAAAGCATGTTTACCCCTGCTGTCCAGTGTCAGTAACTTTTTTTTCACAATTGTTATTTTCTTTTATTTTGGTAATGTTTTTATGGAAACCGTAAACTGTTGAGCACCCCACTCACATTCCATTTTTGTTTAGATAGATATACATGTATGACATTCACATATGAATAAGAATGGAAATGGGGAATATGTCAAAGAGACAACAGCTGCATCCAAAAAAGGGAATTAACAACACAAGGCCACCAATGGGTCCTCAATGAATGGTAGGGCATCCCACACCTGCAGACAGGCTGCACATGTTCACCTGTCTGGTGCCATAGTAACTGTGGTGATGTTAAGGACTGTATAGGGATCTCGGTGTGTAATTTTGTGATTGTTTAGGGATGGATGTTGTCTTGTTAAGTGATTAACATCCACGCCATGTCATTTTATTACTACATGTATATCATTGATTTTTTAAGTGTACTAAGTGTCTGTATGAACATTCAAACTCCAGGTTTAAATCTATTTAATATATTTTTAAAACATTAAAGAATGTAAGGGAAAGACTTTAAGACACACACACAATCTGACAAAGAATTTGGCCAGTTCCCCTTATCCTAAAGGAACATATTCTTTGCAGAGGAAATATATATCATTTATAATAAGTACTCATAAAGAGTGCACAGGTGAATATAGATATGATGTCCACTACCTTCAAACCGGGCCTGCTCCATTACGGGTAATGGAACCGAGTCGTAACCCTCACAGGAACGTAGTGGACTGAGGGTTACGTTATCGTATCTAGGTTCAAACGTGTTCAGTCAACTTTTGTCACCAACCTGTACCAGAACATCGTTCGTTTTATTTAAAACTACATCGGATACATCCTCCAAACCTCTTTTCAAATGCAACTTAATTTAAAACAGTAAAGTCTATTTGTCACCAGAGTTTTCACCTAACCGTTTAAGTGCAGGGATTTGCTTCCGTAAGAATACTATCAATGTGTGGTCAACTGAAAAATCAGTCGACCTCACATTGATAGTATACTAACGAATGCGAATCCCTGTAGTTTAAGTACCTTATTTTAACTGAAACGGACGGACATGCGGATTCTTTAGGCCATTTTGTTAAATTTGAAGTGTACATCCCGGACCCAAAGTCGGATCCGACCCTCTACTTCCGGTTTTGCCGTTTTGGGCTTTGGATAAAAAAAAAAATAATCTGGTAAGTCAAAAAAAAATTTTGAGTCGGAGGATATTTTTTGGGTTGGTCGGGGTGTGGGGAAACAAACTTAATTTTAATTTTGGCCTAATCGTGCAATTTTCTTCATGTGATGAAACCCAGTCATGAGGTGGTTTGATCGCACATTCATTCCAGAATAGCTTAATCTTATCTGGTCATCTAGAATGAATCTAGATGTGCACAAGGACAGACCCTTAAAATACAACAAAATGTAAACGATAACATGTATAATCTGAACACTCTTCCCAGATATTTTGTGTATGTCATATTTTGATGACAACGACGACGTAATACGACAGATAGTAATCCCTATATGTCGACTCTGCTTAAAGCAGGCAACATAACAAAAGGCTCTCAAGAGCATGTATGGCTAACCTGGACCATGGCCTTTTGGATAAACTGAAAGGCAATATGGTTTGTTGCCAGAACTGGCTTCTCCCTTTGGAGTATACATAATAGTATGAATATTATCAGCAAAATTTTTTTAAAGGGCCACTATTGTGACTAAGTTTGGTTCCACCTTGCTCAGTGGTTTCAGAGAAGATCTTTGATACATTTCCAATAGAGTCCTAATTAAACAATGTCCCCAGTCAATGGAACATGATGCCATACATGTAGGAAATCTAACTGAAAAACTTCTGCATCAAGGTATCATAAATTGAAAAATCATTCTCTAAATTTTATTATAGATAAATGTACATTGACTTATAAGGAAATTTGGTTCTTCATGCAGGCCTCTTATATACAGCAGGGCATTTCACATCCAAACTTCTATGGAAATATCATTTACAAAGCACATAAATTCAAAAATTGTCCTTCCTAACTTATTAATCCATTTAACAAACTTATTCATAAAGGATATAAATACAGCATTGTTGTTAAATCTTTACTTCTGGTTTTTGTCGGCAAAGATATTGATCAGCTCCTAAATGCTTTACACCGTAAATAAATTAAAATAATTTTTCATATTGGCAGTACTTTGGCATTGCACAAAATCATGTTCTCCTTTCATAATTGATGATGTTGTTATACAAATCTATTTAGAAGTTTTCAATTTAAGTTTCATATATACATGTACATGTATATGTAAGAAGGCTTGATATCATAGTCAACGGAAATTATGTCCTTATAATTAGCTAGCTGTCAGTAACTGCGAGCATTTGTCAGGACGGTACCCATGTGTATTGTCTTCATGTTTTATGTACTTCATTGTAAAGGTACTGGTCTTGATAAGTTGGACTTTTTTCCAGTTTGAATATTACTGTGAGTCTTTTTGTGTATTTATCATTTAGCCGTTTGACACATACATTGTAGGGGAGGGTTTGGATCCAAGAAAACGAGTTTAACCCCACCACAATTTTTGCGCCTGTCCCAAGTCAGGAATATGTTGGTCATTGGCTTGTCCTTGTCTTTGTATAAAATTTTTGTATCCTGATACTGGGGTTTTTGGATGTGGTTGATTTATTCACTTTTTTACTTTTTTTAAGCCATTTAGGGCTTGCTATATGGTGTGATGTTCCTCGCTGTGTTGAAGACCGTACAATGACCCCTAGATGCTTTGTTTTGGGTCCTTTCCTTTCTTTTTCATATTTCACACTTTAAACTCTAATATTACTCTACATGTATTTTATTGACCCGACTGGTCATGGGTCAAGTATTTTGGGATTATTCGTTTTAAATACTTACCTAGCTACAAGACAAAGGAAATTAAGCCACGCCCAACATGTTCAATAAATTTGGGTAATATTAATATAAAAATCGCAAATTTTGAAGAATAGAAAAAAGAAGGGAAACAGGGAATGTGTAAAAGAGACAACGACTCAAAGGGGAGTAATAACAACTCAAAGCCACTATAAGATCTTCAATGAACGTTGAGGAAACCCCACACCCAACGGCAGGTCAGTCGGCCCCTGAATAAAGAGTAATCAAGTTCAGAGAAATAAACATCATCCTAGACTCCTATAGACATAAAGTAAACTACATGTAACTAGAAAAAAGACAAGACACACAATTCCCGACTTAGGACAGGCACAAACCTGCAAAAAAAAAGACCACACAAGAACTATTGTGACCTAGTTTTGTTCTGAGTTGCCCAAGTGTTTCAGAGATCTTTAATTTCATTTATCATAAGGTCATACAGGTATGTGTAAAAGTTCTATATTGGTGGCCATCTTGAATGATGTACTACCATAAAAATCAACAACTTTGAATTCACATATAGAATATGAAGCCTCTAGTAATTGTAATAAACAACAGAGATGCCAACCCCATCTGAAGAAAAATAGGAGTATTGAACCTGCGAGGCGGGGTCCTCTCAAGACCAGGGTCATGGGCCGATCAAGGCTTCCGGGAGCTCTGGGGTTCAGAAACTTTTAGGCTTTGGTATCCAGCCATCACGTTTATCTGTCAAGATCGGCCATTTTTATCAATCTGATATCAGATAAAGGCTTTTTAAACGGAATTTTCAAGCATGGAAATGATCAATATTATAAAAATCCACCAATTTCGGTCCTGATTACGAAAAAATCTGGATTGGAAAAAATCAGAGTTTTTCATTACAAGATCGGAGAATGGATTTTTTGCATAAAAATTGATGGGTGTTCCATGGAACACTTGTGTCGCCTGCACTACAGAAGAGCCATTTTTGGCCAAGTAAACCTCTAAAATCTGTAAAATCCAAATTTTAAGTATCAAGTGCACAATTTAATCAAGTGATCAACAAATTCTGAAAGGTTGGTTGGACTATGACTTATAGTTTTGAAAGAATACCACATTAACAAACTAAATTAACAAATAAGCTTTTTGGCTCAGTAAACCTCTAAAATCTGTAAAATCAAAATATTACGTATCAGATGCCTTTTTGGCTCCGTGAACCTCTAAAATATGTAAAATAAAAATTCTAAGTATCAGGTGCACATCTTCGTCAGGTGAAAAAACATATCCTGAAAGTTTGTTTGGGACTGGACTAGCAGTTTTAAAGGAGTTGCGAATTCAAAAACTGACAGACCCACAAATGAGCAATTTGGCTACGTGAGCCTCTAAAATCTGTAAAATCAAATTTCTAAGTATCAGGTGCACATCTAAACCAGGTGAACAACATATCCTGAAAGTTTGGTTGGAATAGGACTAGCAGTTTTGAAGGAGTTGCGGATTCAAAACCGACAGACTCCAAAATGAGCAATTTTGGCTCCTTGAACCTCTAAAATCTGTAAAATCAAAATTCCCAATATCAGGTGCACAACTACACCAAGTGAACAACATATCCTGAAAGTTTGGTTGGAATCGGACTGGTAGTTTTGAAGGAGTGGCCGATGCAAATACCGACAGACGGCGCAGGACGACGACGACGATGTAAGACGACGGATAGTAATCCCTATGTGTCAACTCTGCGTACAGCAGGCGACACAAAATTGGAGAAACTACTGTATATACTCGATTATAACTAAGAAATTTGGGAGCTAATATTCATTTCCAGAGTAGGGATCCGACTTGTAAGAGTAACCGAGAACCAAGGAGGAAAGTCGAGAACGTAAAATGTCCGGCAGACATACAATGATGACCAAAATATACAGTTTGCCGATTTTCAACAATCATTTGGGTGTATTGAGACATTATTTATTACTTTTAATAAAAGAAATAAGCATTTTTTAAGTTGTTTTTTTTTACTAAATTCACAATGTTTTCATTTCAGTATCATGGAGGTACTTTATGTGTATATACGTTTCACTATTTCTGAACTATGTTGATTTCACTACCGGTAATTACTGAAAACCGACAATAACTAACAACTTTCTCCTAGGAGTGTCATATCGTATCTTACGTGACATTTCCGATACTGTTTATTCTTTTTTCAACAATATGTCCATATAATAGACATAATTTACGGTATAATTTAATTCTAATTCAAAACTGGCTATAAAATTTTTTAATATTGGAAACATGTACTTTTGATCTCATTTCATTTATCATATTTTGGGATTTTTGGTCATGCCATATAAGTAAACAAACTTCAGTTATTCCCCCTTAATACAATGTCTTGGCCAGGAAAATGAAGAAAGCTGCTTTTAGCACATATAACATGCTTCACGCACAGCATTTATCTCATGTAGAAGATATTCTTTTATTCCAAGGTATGCAATTTAATAAATTATAGTGATTTTAGATTGAAGTTTTGGTATACAACTTGACAACGACCTCAGACCCACTTATAATCGCGATCAACGCTAAATACAAAGTATTCTTCACTAAAAGACCTTCCGACTTATAATCTAACCGACTTATAATCGAAAATATACGGTATGTCGAAATCAAAGGGGTTGGCATCTCTGTGTCATAGCGAAATCTAGGTTATGACCTCTATGACCCTGGCCTAAAGGAATTTTGAGCCTTGCTGTTCAGCTTCATATGACCAATGTGCTAGCCAAATATGAAGGTCCTACAACATCTGGTTGAAAAGGTATAGGCAATGTTAGTTTTTGTTGAAAGTTTTCAAATTTGCACTCAGTGACCTTGACCTATGACCTGACCAAACTTTTTGGGTGGATTTGATCTTTAGATATATTCACATACATGTATAATAAAAAAAATATCAAACCTCTAGAAATTGTATTATATGAGCTATAGCAAAATCTAGATTTTGACCTTTTGACCTCTGTGACCTCGACCTTTAACCTGACCATGGTACATTATATGTTTAATTTGCATAATGAAGCTCTGCATTATATGATCCTAACACATACCAAATATGAAGGGCCTTATCACATCTGCGTCAAAGGCTATGAGCCAGGTTAAGTTAGAGACAGACATGAAGACATACAGACAAGGCAAAAACAATATGTCCAATCTAAAGATCCAGGGGGCATCAAAAGATGGTAATACATGTACATCTGTATGCCCATCTGCAATGGGTGTCAAATATTTTGGTACTTTTTGAAAAGTCTACACATGCAGAATATGACATTTCCATTCAAACGATAAATCAAATTTTAATTTTTCAGGACAGACAGACAGACCCAAACCATACGCTTCTTAGGGACATAAAATGCTCCCTAAAAAAATCCTGTATCTTTTTAACCCACATCATTTTCAAAGTTTGTGTACACCAGAAAACAGGAAATCTAATGTATATAAAAATTAGGTCAAACACTCAGAAAATAATCATCCTTCATTTCCTGTTGCAGAAAATTACAACCCCCATTTAATAACAAACTGCCAGGCTATAGTAACATGTCATTATTACATGTTTTAATTAAAACATTATGCATGATGATGAAAGTTAATTTAAACATATTACCAAGCTAAGATTGCAGAGAAATAAAAAAAAAAACCATTCAACAAACACATTTTCTACAATCAATATAGTAATCAATATCTACCACTCCCCATTTTTACAATGCACTGCACATTTCACTATATTGTACAGCGATGTAGTCACCAGTGTTTATGACTGCATTAAAGAAGCACATGTTTATAAATTTTATAAATCTATGACCTGAGTATCCAACGTAATACATGTAGGTTCTTGATGTTGTTGAAAAAATGGTTAATGAACATACTTTGATCTATCTGCACGGATCACGAAGAGACAAAATATTTTTTGAAATTCTGGATTCTAATTGATCCAACCTTTAAAAGAACTAATCATAAGAATGAGGGGCAAATTATTAACAGTGAAAAATGTTGTAAATAGTAAAACATCAATATTAATTTTATCAGGGGATAAAAACAACTGGCAAGGTTAAGAACTAGACAATATTTATTGGAAAAAATGATAACCTCATATTAAAATGTAGGTCAAAGCGTCTTAATTGTCATTAATTTGGGCAGTACTCATCAAAGCAATTAATTTGATGTAGTATCATTGTTCTATAATGTGTAGTTGTTGAGAAATGGACTTAAAATTAAAGCAAACCTTAACCAAATTCACCTAAGCGTAAAATGTAGGTCAAAGCCACCATATTGTCAAGGATTTTGGTAGTACTCATCAAGGCAATTACTTTGATGAAATATCATTGTCCTATAATGTGAAGTTGTTGAGAAATGGACTTAAACGCAAACTTAACCAAAGTCACCGAAGCGTAAAATGTAGGTCAAAGCCACCTTATTGTCAATGATTTTGGGTAGTACTTATCAAGGAAATTACCTTGATGAAATATCATTGTCCTATAATGTATAGTTGTTGTGAAATGGACTTAAACGCAAAACTTAACCAAAGTCACTAAAGCGTAAAATAAACATTGTACGTCAAAGCCACCTAATTGTCAATGATTTGAATTGGGTAGTACTCATCAAGGCAATTAATTTGATCAAATATCATTGTTCTATAATGTATAGTTGTTGAGAAATGACCTTAAACATAAAACTGAACCAAAGTCACTCAAGCATGAAATATAGGTCAAAGAGTCAAACTATAGCTACCTAGTGAACTATATGTAGTACTGTCGAAGATCTACCTACTGACCTATTATCATTGTTCTACCTCTTACAGTTTCTGGGAAATGGACTTTAATGCAAAACTTAACTAATACAGTACAGAAAGAGTGGTACCGTGACAAATCACCGTGATAGACATGTCCCACTCTGAGAGTGATACTTAATAACTTTTTATCTTTAAGAGATATCTTAATTATTTTTTCTGCATTTTAAGTGGTATAATACACCACTCTTAATACAAAAGAGAGTAGGAAATGATCTCAAATAGGAAAAAAGATATTTGGATCCACTCTCAGAGTGGGACACGTCTATCACAGTGATTAGTCACGGTACCACTCTTTCTGTACTGTATATGGACATACGGAAGGACAGACAAGGGAAACGTTATTTGCCCCTTCCACATTTGTGGGCGGGGCATGATAAAACATTTACTTTCTTAAGACAACACATTTGTGGAAGCTTTTATAAACTGGATCATTCAATAGTTAGGCAGAATAAAAAAAATCTGTGTTTCCGGTAACCCGACCCACCCTAGTTTTTTGGGGCTAAAAATGCCTACCTTTTTTGGCAATTTTTAGAGAAGCACTGTTAAAGTCCAGAAGTTACTCTCTATATGTCTATGTAAAAAGTTTTGGAAAAATTTTAAAAAATGCCTACCTACCAACCCTAATTTTGAAGAGTATGTTACCAGAAACACTGGTATTTTTTTAGGCCTTATCATTATTGGGAAAGTGACATATTTTCAAACTTAAATGTCTGCTGACACCAATACAGACAAGTGTGGACCCTAATACTAAATGTCTTGCCCATCCCTGCTTAGTTGCCAAAACTAATGATGAGAAAAATCAAACTGGTCTGATCAGAAAAACAAAACATGCTTTCTACTGACAAATGAAATTGAGGTCATAGACATGAGTGATATGATTATCAACTGTCATGTTACTCATGTACTACGAAAGACCAACCCACATACCAAATATCATCATCCTACAACTAATGACTTAAGCAAAAAAAGCTTAACCTGGGTACTGGACCGTGGAATTGTGGTCAAGGTCAAAAGCCAAGCTAACCAAGATCAAGCTACATGTATACATGCTATATACAACAATGTACACAATGTACCAAATCATGTGTATCATTGACTTATGATCACTAGCAGTTATTGAGAAACAGACTTAATCATGCTAATCAAAATACTTAACCTGGGCAATGGACAGCGAAATTACTAGTAGGTCACTGTCACATGATTTTGTATTCACCAGATAGGGCTCGATGTCAGCTACCCATGGACCAAATATATTGTTCATACAAGGGTTCTATGAAATAACTTGAGTTTACGCCGTCCTCACCATCATATTTAACATGCCTATGTCTCGCAAATTAGTGACTTTTGTCATAGGTAAGAAAAATGCAGGACCAATATGGTAAACGGACAGAAAGTCACAGGACAGAAAGTCACAAATTTCCTAGGACAAAAAGTCACAGGACAAAAAGTCACAATCTGCGTTTTGTACATTGGTGGACAAAAAGTCACAGGACAAAATGTCACAACTTATATTTTTGCTTCATGTGTATGTAGGTGTAGAACAAAATAGTCACACAATTATATTAACTGACTCATGAAATTGAATATGATATGTATATTATTTTTGGACTACAGCAACTGCATATGGAAATTTATTGCTATGATTTAGAAATAACATTTTACATATTGAATTGAAAAGCTGTGTTTTTTTTTCAAAACATCTATGATTTTTCTTGGTATACTAATAGTGAAATGGCAAACTATTTTCTTTCTTTTAAACTATAACCAAACACAAATGATGACAGGGTATCACCTCTTGTCAACAAGACGCCAATCAGATGCTAATCAAGCAATAATTAATTATTATCTAAACATATATTGACTCAAATTATAGTTATTGGTGTATCAATTAAACCCTACAATAACATGATAAGCCATACATGTAAAATAATTGGCCTTCATGATTATTTATTTCCAAAGAGGTTATTTTAATAGTAAGGCTTAACTGCATGTCAGTGCTCAATACAGGAAATTATAGAATAAACATTCCTAGAATTCATGTCTTGAATAAACAGTATGGAGAGTCGAGATCATGAACCCATACATGCCATAGTTAAACTTAAATTGAAGGAAATGTATTCTGTTTTATCTATTCATTATTCAAAATGTTACTTTTATCCTAATGTATTGCTCAGACAAAATTTATGAATTGTGACTTTTTGTCCTAAATGTTTTTAATTCAAACTGTGACTTTTTGTCCTGTGACTTTTGGTCCGTGACTTTTTGTCTGTGACTTTTTGTCCTGTGACTTTCTGTCCTACATTCGACCAATATAACCCCGGAATACAGTACAGCCAGAGTCATATGATGATAAATGTCCCATGTCGGACATGTCCCAAATCCAAAATCTGACAATTTTATGAGGGGTCATAAAATTGTCCTTCTGCTTCACTGACTTTTATTAGGATACAGGTGATCAGTTTTATTACTTGTTTTAAATCTATTTTATATATTGATTTTAAAACAGATAATAATTATTAAAAAAAATATTAATAAGTTTGTTTTTTTTTTCATAAGACACAAATCATGATTCTTTTCATCTCATAAAATTTTATGCAATTATTATATAAGAAATTTCTCACTATTTGACAATTTTTTGATGGATTAAGATTTTCAGATAATTGTTTTTTTTTTAAATATATATATATTTTTATTTGTATCAAAAAATCATAAAATATATTTACATAGTACATAGAAAATAGAAATATTCATTTGAAATTATCTAAATTGTACATGTATAATTATCAGGTGTTCAATAGGAAGGTTCGCGAATCTCATTAGTGATGTCATAAAATCTAATTTACATATGCAAATTAGCATTTTTGGTTGGCAAAGTTGTAGTAAGACCACTTTATAACAATGTAAAAGAATTTTTGATCTTTTGTCATTTTTTCATTATCCGTCCGATTTTGGATCTGTAAAATGCGTAGTAAACTTTAACATTTTCATATTTTTTCTGCCAATTTACTTTTTTAAAATTTTGTGCAGAAAAATTTATACGTGGTTTTGAAAATTGTCAAAATTGCCGAATTTTATATACTTTACAAAAATGCTAATTATATAGATATTGAAACTAATTTTATTCAAAAAATTAATACCCTGTATAAGTGTAAACATTCAAGAATATCAATCAAAAAAAATTATCAAGATACCTCAATCAACAATTTCGTAGGAGTGAATTGAAAATGACATTTTTATGACACTTATTAATTATCACGATTTCTTGCCAACCAAATTTACCTTTTGAAGTCTGTGACGTCACGGCGAACCTTCCTATTGAATTTTACTGCTTATATTTTTGAAAAGTTGAAATACAAAATCAAATAAATGCAAAACTTGTCAAATTTTTTACTAAAGTATTAGATAATTAATTTCAGGGCTCACCAAACTGGGCGATTAGGGCGATTAAGTCACCCTGTTGTGCCTCAAGTCGCCTTAAGTTGTTCTCAAAAGCGATTTCAAGTCGCTTTGAGCATTTTGACACTTCTAATTATAACCCTTTCTATTTCCGGTAACAAGGAAGTAAATTGATAGGATTTCTAATGCTTATTCCTGTGTTTGCAAAGCTCATAGATTGTTTACATCATCTCATGGTTTTAAAATCAAGACTTGTTGATGTTGTAGTAAACATTAGTAAAAAAATTCATTGGAAATTGTCCTAAATATTTACGTTTCTACTACAGTTCAAACCGGAAGTGGTCTATAAAAAGAATGTCCACAAACGTAAACAATCTATTTATATCCCTCTAATATTAAAAAGAATGAGAAGCAGATTAGCAACTGTCTCTTGAGCAACTGAGTGAAAAACTACCCATTTACTATTAAAGAGGATGAATAAAAGAAAATTTATGTCATGTAAATCTAACCTAAATGCAGGAGCACCTCCAACCATAAGCTTTTGGCTGAAAGATCATATTTTTTATGCCCCCGCCGCTAGGCGGTCGGGG
>MJUU01044355.1:107377-129481 GCA_002080025.1 Modiolus philippinarum | reverse complement strand
CAATTAATAATTGGTTCAGAGACATTAATGGTTAGTTCGAATGTATATATATGCATAAATGTAAGTTAAATATATAATGAATCATTGATATATTATTGGTTAGTTCGGATAATAAAGCATTTATTTATGTAAGTTGCAAAAGCTTTCAGTAATGTTTAAACAGCCAATTGAATTTTGAATTTTGAATTGTTGCTTAAAGTCGTAAAATTTGGACAATAATTTAGAACATCATTAAAAAATTCCGACCTTTCCAAACTATACTTGGGACATTCTAGTGCAAAATGCTCTTCATCTTCAACATGTTTCAACAAACAATGTTTACATATTCTTTCAGATCTATCAATATAATTTTTGGAATATCTATCAGTTTCAACTTGAAGGGGATGTGCACTTATTCTGATCATATCAAGCTTACTAAAAAAAAGTATTATACATACCCAAAATAATTTCTGTTTTCATGTTGATTTTATGAAAGCTGCCTTTTGGGACCATCATTGTAAATTGGCCGAGAGCGATTTTAATGCTGCATTCATTCAATACTGACTTTTCTGTTTAAAATATCCATAAATAATTTATATCACAGATAAAAAAATTCCTGTCAGGAAAGTTCAGTTTGACTCCAGATACACATAATCATTTGTGTCTTTACTTTTATATGGTAAATATTCCATACAGTTTATATAAATATTTTCTGCGGGTCCAGACTGTAGAAGAGGAAGAGCCGACGTGCTTTGGAATGTTGAAATACTTTGTGGCTGTGTTTGGTTGTGTTGTTTCTGACTATCTCGTGAAAGTGGCCTAAAAACTTCTACATATCTTGGTTCATCTTCTGATTGTGACTGCAAAATTACTGAAAAAAAAGAAAATCTACTTGCAATTTACGATACGGGAATATTATCCATGGGGAGCCAACTTGTATATTTTTGGAATGGGACCAGAGTTTTTGGCATCAATTTTAGAGTAGTATGACACGATAGCAAAAGATGAGTGCTGATGGTTTCGTTTAGTTTTGTTTTTTTACGTACAATCATAAGTCCATAACCAATACAACAGTTTAATTCCTAGAATTGGTACCCTAAGGAACCCAGTTTTACAACCCGGTCTACTTTGTCAGATTCTACGTTTCTCCACTGCTATTTCATCCCATTTTCAGTCAATACAAATAAATTGACAGGTTATTCTTGTACTAAACAATAATCCTAGGGAGAAACATATTTTAAATAATGCATCAATGCAAAGAAAGGCGAACGTTTAGACTAAACGCTTCAGTTTAATCCTGTTTGTTCGTGTTCAGATCATAAAAGAAATTTTAAGTGTTAATTTATTCTTGAATATCAAAAATAAACGCTACCCATAACAGTACATTGGGAGAGACGAATTTTATCACTTTGTGATGAATACTTTTAAGTGGTCACCTGCCATGGTCCTATTTCACACTGGACGAACAAAGACTAATTTGAAGGGTCCCGCTGATGGTGTTAAAGACTGGTCATCTAAGTGTCTATAATTTATGTAAATGACACAAAATGTAGGTACTACGAACAGTAATTTAATTCAAATCTTGTCATCAGTTTTTACACTAATTTTAGGGGGTATTTTAACAATCTGTTGGAGTTCACACCATATTTTATGAGAAAAGATAAGATTTCGTTCACCTGTTGTGCATGTTTTGAATAGTTCTCTGAAAAAAACTCAAATTTCATATTTTCATCGGAAATTTTTATGTTCTATCATTTGCCAAAATTTGACATTTCGGCATATTAAAAATGCAAAATATACACGTACTTTGAAAATGAAAAATTGAACATGAAATGATGGTTTCAATTAAAGACATTCCATGATTAAGACCAGGATTCTTAAGAAAATGCACTATAAACGAACCAGAGGCAAATACATCTCTGATCGAGCTAGCAATTCAATTCAATATTTAACTCCAAAAAGCAAAAAAAAATGTATTGTTTTATTAATCTAATACTATTTATCTGTTTATTGTATTTTCATTAAGCCGCCTTCCTTCCTATTCATTTTCTATGTATTTATCATAAAAAGCAGGTTTGCCTTTCACTTCAATTTACTTCAATTTCAAATTTAATTTAATTTAAATCTTCATTGTGATTGCTAATAGTATTTTAGATTGGACAACAATTAACCTTCATCAAATATAATCCATGGTCAGCTATGTACGAACACTGGTATTTTTATGTATGCTTTTTAATTAAAATCATTGGTCGTGAGAAAATATCCATGGCGTACATTTGTATTTATATTAAAATTGCATATTTATATAAATAATGATAATATATGCTGAAAAGTCAAGTGCCAATTTTATTTTGTATAGGCAATTTTCCATGGTTATGCACTTGCATATTTTATCAAAGAAATAGTCACAGGTCAAGTTCGTATCAGGATTTAATTACAAGTATAATTTTTAATTTCTGGCTTTAATTCTGTATGATATGGCTCTTTCAGCTTTGCTTACACAAAGGATCATTTGTGATAAATCATGTTCGACAAGTATTATGGCATGTGAAAAAATAATATTCTCCTCTACTTCTGTTGTAAATATAAATAAAGTCACCTATCAACATTTGAATGAGTTTAAATAAAGGGTATTATTCATAAAATATTTACAAAACAGAATTCTTTCCATTCCACTTGTAGTAATTCCTTAAGAAAACTACTGAGTTTTAATTGAATCTTAAGTCAAAGTTCAAACTTTTATCGATACTTGCCATTTGATATACTCATAAAATCCTGAGTTAATATAGATGAAAAGATTCGTCATCAAAGTTTTAAGGCAGCTAATATGTATAGTATGGGCTTACTATACCCTATAAGCACAGTGTTCGTTACAGTCCTCTTAACTTAATAACCGATTTTCACCGAGCATTGGCAGACAAGCACACTGATTTATTTTCAAGGAGAATATATGTTCTGTAACCGAAATGGTAATGAAACCTTGCCGGCTCATTTGAAACAATGAAGTACATTTAACATCAAAGTTACATTCCCCCCCCCTTTTCTCGAGAAAAAAGTAAATTTCGTGCTATACCTCATGAAAAATGGGGAAAATGAAAAAAAAAAATTTGGGACTGCTCTTTCTGGAACCTCCCGGCTTTCGAAAGGTGCTCACTTCATGTAGTCAACTTTTTAGTGAATATACCACAGTGCATTCTAATGTATTCATTGAAATTTTTTTCTCATTTAAAATTGAAATTTACAGTTGAATTTACGTGATAAATCAAAATGATTTGCAAAAAAATACAAATTTCATTGAAATTCAGGTAAGAACTATACTTATAACTTGTCTATTGATGTACCTGCATAATCAAGGTAAGAAAATTTGCAAAGTCATGCAATGTTATAGCAAAACCTATGGGATAGCAATAAATAGTGCATCTTTAAGATGTATATGAAATCCATATCATCAGAGACATATAAACCGTCTATATGTCTCTGATATCATTGATAAATTGTAGATTGTGGGATAAACATTCATGAAAGTCTTCACAAACGTCAAAAACAGAAATACCCGGTACGGATACAGGAAATTTGAATAAAGGGGGTTCTAATTTGGGAGAAGAATTTATAAAAGTGGTTTCACTTGTTTTTCAATCCCAATTTATGTATTTTCATTTAAATGTTACCTTGTATGAATGATTTGAATGAAAAATTGTTTTCACTAATTTAGAAGTGAAAAGAAATTTGCGCGATTTTTTTTTGTATTTCTTAGTTAAACATCTGGATATTCATAAAAAAATACATGACTGTACGAAATGGGAGAGTTCCAGCTCTGGACCCCCATTGGATCCGCAGATGAATATGTACAACAGTCGATGAAATTTTGAAAGTATCTGGAAACATAAGAAGAAATACTTTTTTCGGACTGTTGATCGCTGTATACGGGTTCAAACAATAATTCTTTATCAATATAAAGGTGGTGTGGAATTTCACAGCTGTTTTTATGGAAAGATGTACTGTTTAAACGAGACCGATGTCCTGTGAAAACACTCTGAGAGTTTAAACAAAGGATCCCAATGTAAGCTCTCTTATCGCTTTATACAAAAATCGAAAGTAAACAAATGAAAAAAGAAAGCATATTTGATAGGGATCTCTTCACAAGGACGTCTTTCTGTTTTTGTTATAGTTAGACTGGGTGTAAAGATGATAATATTTAAAGTATGTGGTTTCTTTTGTATATATATATATATATACATACCTGGGTTATAAAAAATGTCTTTACTCTTCTTTTTCTTGCATACAAAGCACGTGACAATTATATATCCAGCTATACATAGACAAACAAAACAAAGGATCCCTGACAGTACCATAGCAATAGTAAACCACTGATTTTTTTGCTGTTTCAACTTATCCTCGTTCGAGATAACCGATGTTCTTCTAGACAATCCTATTTTAGTGTCTTTTGATACTGAGTTTGCTGGATTAAATAGAAATTTTAATTTTAATCCATTTGGCGATTCACATTCGGCGTCTGAAAACCATCCACAAGTTTTCAAAATGATTGTATTCTGTGGACACTCAGAACAATCCGTACATTTGTTTTCTTTGGTATTGTAAAATTGGTTTGCATCACATGGAGACTGTGCATTCCTTGCGTATGTATATGCAATTATCATGTGCAGAGCGACAATACTGGTTTGTACCTTCATGATGCCACAGTCAATTCTGTTGTGTGATATGTGCTGGATTTCTCTATTTATTGTATTATCTGTAAGACAAACAGAACAGGTGTCTATTAATTAAGCGATGTCTTCAAGATGACATTAATCCAATTATGTACGTCTGGAAAATAACTGTCACGTATTACGCAATAAGCATGATGTATTAAATGTTTCTGAATGTAAAAAAAATCTCTTTTTTTTTGTATTTCTCATTTTTACATTATTTGAAATAAACATAGGTCCATTCCCCTCAAAGACGTGATTCGTGGTTTCATTGGGGCTTTTATTGGGAAAAGGGAGAAAAAGTCTGATGCAGGATTTTCTATATCTTGTAAACGAAGTAAGAAAAATGTTGGACAGCATCAAAAATCATCTTCACTAAACCATTCTGAAAATCTTTGAAAATTAAAATATTTAAAGCTTGAAATCAAGAAGTTTCTACCTGAAATATTTATCGCAGTTGAAAGTGATAATGAAGTAACTAAATATATTTGAAAAAAAAAATACATATTAATCCCTATAATCACAGAAAATATTATCATTAGTAATGACTTACCTTGGATTCTAAATAGAAACTGAGGAAGCGGACGTCAAATCTCGGTATTTAATATTTATCATAGGACATGTCGAACACTTGTTTTCAATCATTAATGACAAGTTTATGCCTGTTCAAAATCTTTATTTACTACCTGAAACAGGTACCGTAAGGCACGCCTCCAGAGTCAAGTTTAAACCAATCACTTGAGAGATAATGCTGTCATTCATGATGATATTTTCTCAGGCAATTTTCATTGATAAACGAAGAAAAGCAATTTAAAAATCACAAAGAAAGGAAAAAATATTGTCCGCTGGTGCATGTAAAATTATCAACATCAAATCTTTCAATTTTTGTTGACTCTAATAAAGAACAAACATTATGATTAAATTCCCTGAAGGATACAAGATTGAGCATACACGTGCGAGACCAGACAGCTGGCAAGCAAGTTTAAACAAGCAAGATAAAAGGTGCTTGGTAATGATGATTTTTGATACTTGAGATATATTGATATGAAATTTGAGTTTATTTTCACAAAGTCCTTGTTCGATCACTTCTAGATACAAATGACTCCATTTAGATAGAGACACGTCTCCGATTTAGAAACAAAAAGAACACAGAAACCCTTAAAATCAAAAGAATGTATTTTATGTTTACTTGCATTGTTAAAACTTAAGGCCAATTCAATAAATATCATTATGCCCCGACCTGGCTACTGAATCAGCAAGCAGAGACATTACATACTCTGGCCTGTGACATTGTCTTTGTAGAAAGATCACAAAATAATACATTGTATTAGATTTGATGACAATGTGCTCTACTTAGTACAGAAGTTTTTGCGCAAGGTTTGCATGTTTCCAATAACCTGCCTGCCAGACACCCTAGTATCGATAACGTTGTGACGTCTTACAATGTCTTACTTCATGGCATAATTAACGTCATGATAAATTAATAATTTATCTTAATAGGGGTCGCGTCAATTAGCGATAAGTTGATAAAATTTTCACGATAGACCACTAATTGATTGTCAAACAAAGACTGGATTAATTTACATTGATACAATGGCAGTTGAGAAATTTGATTGCCTATACGGAATGTTTGAGAAGTCTGTCAATTTTATTGTTGAAATAACACATGTAATCGACGCAGAATTTTCCCAGCATTGTGTAAAAACACGGAAAAAATATAAATATGTTCCAGAAAAAATTTTACTATGAAAAACAGAAAGCACAGATATATTACATTCAGGAAAAACTTTTAAAACTTGTTATTCTTTTTTACCGTAATTGACATGGTACTGTTGATGTTTTATAACGAGGGTTATAAGAAAAGGCGGCCTTTATGTATTAATTCTTTTAAAAACATCCGTTCACAATGATCACAAAAGTGTAGAAAGTAAACACAGATCTATCAAATTATAGAGATGGACAGTGGACAATATAATCAGATATTTGTTTCTCAGACGAACTTAATCTTTATTTCCTTCGTTGGATACGGAAATTCTTACCACGATTTTAGTATTAAATTTGTATATGTTCCTTTGTAAGTAGGAAGTTTATATGTGTTAATAATTTGATTTTGGATCATATTTTTACATTGTTTCACCCTAGAAAAAAAACTAAAAATTCTTCAGAAGAGGGTGACGAGAATCGTAGTATATTTCTCTCCCAAAAAGATGGTTCCACCCGCGGATCCAGAGACATATAAAACATGTCTCTGTTGTAACAAACGATCACATTCTGTTCTGTTCTGTTCTTTGAAATGTATCTATAAGAAGAACTTTATTAAACATGGGCCCACAAAGGGGGGGGGGGGAACAATTCATATCAGTACAACAATATTTACCAACAGAAAAAGTTGCTTCATTGATAGAAAAGCCACACAAGTTTCATTTACAGTATTACAACTTTACAACATAAATAGATAAAATAACTTAAAATCAGAGTTGATTAAAAGATAAATTTCAGAGCAGATGGTCATAAATGAATTTACACAAAAACTATTAAAGTTCTTTGTCTTCTGTATTTAACCAAAGATGTATATCAATATATATACCTCCTTGATTTAAAAGAACTGGTCCTCCTCTTCGAGCGTTAAAAGGGTATGACTTTGGTTGAAACATTTAATTTGGAACATTTAATCTTCTTAAGTCTTTTACTTTGTGCATTTCATTGAAAAATGATATTCAGATTCAACTTCTTGACAGTTACAAATTTTAAATAGTATTCTCTCAATTTTAGCGTTTCTACCCGTTTCTGTAAATGATTTATGAGAACATATTCGTTATCTACAAAGTGCTTTCCTGACTTGAAAATTTTGTGACTGAACTAAATTGCGAAGAAAACCCGGCGCCAAAATAAAATGATATATGGTACGTGAAATTTAAGATTTTGGGGGGCTTCTGATTTTTTTAGTTTTTGATATGTTTACCCTTACTCTGCATTCTATAAACAGGTTTATTAATATTGACTTCCATACTCTAATGGAGTCTTTGTCAGTGATGACTTTGGCCTTATAGGCAGTGACTTACTGTAAAGGTCGTAAATCTGGCCATGCAAGTAAGATGAACGAACTAACACACAGACACAAAAGTTTGGGAACATATTTACTATTTTCGGATTTTTACCAATGAATTTGCATCATGCTATTTTTTTTTCGTCTGAGTAAAACATACGCAACATAGTTCCTGTTGACAGATATCTGACAAACATATATTAATTTATTTAAATGCACATTTATACCGTACCAAAACCATAATAAAACAAAACAGAGATTACAAAATGAAAAGTCACAATACATATACGTCAAAACTAATTGCATAACTTTGTCTGCAGGTGCACATTTAACATGTTTTGTCAAATTTCAAACTAATGCTTATGTAATGTTTACTGAAACTTTGTTCTGCATACAGAAGAAGAATGTTTTATTGTCCATTAAAATGGGCCCACGAGGGGCATGATACAAAAAACACATACAAACAAACAAAGTAAAACAGAATACAATTCAANCTCATGTGTAAAAATCAACAAATTGTAATGACTAGTGCACTCAAGTGCAACCATGGCGAGGTTTCTGCAAATTGATAAATATGCATTTGTTAATATTACTATGATAATTATTAACATGTCTAATATTTTCCTGTCTTCCTTATTTATTTATAAAAAAAAATTTCGATTATATACAATGAGTAAGCGTAATGTAGGCTGCAAGCCTAGGTTGCCATCCTCGTGCCTAATGCAGGCGAGGTAGCAATAAGAGGTAACTCGTCCTCAAAAGACACCAAGGGACAGTGCTAAATGGCTCACCCAGACTTTGCCTGAATAATAAATAGATTAATAAGTTAATAATTACTAAAGAGGGCTTCAAGAAAGGGTGGCCATGCATCCTTGTGCCAAGTGCAGACATGTTAGCAGTATGGGTAACATAACTGCAAACGGCACCAAGGGACGATGCTTAATGACACACCCATCTTTACCCTTAAACAAGAGACAGATTTTTTTTTTCTAACAAATCAGATTAGATCTTGCTTTCTTTGATTAGCTCACATATTTTTATTAAGACGTCAACATTCTCTGTGTTAAGTATCCAAATTAGCTTTTCATTGTTATTTAAATGAAGAAAGTTTGGACATACAGTGAGAACTGTGTCATGTTATATGATTTGTTGCGTCTTCGTGGAATTTACATGAAAACAAAAAATGCATTTCGTCATCCACCTCGCCAGAGCTGCACCTGAGGCATGTCCTATTTTGTCGGGGAGTACCCTGATATCGACCTTGCTCAATTGCGAGCCTATGTGCAGAGATTCTCAATCTAGTGAAATTTTTCCTGTGCTCAGGGGAGCGAAGTAACATTAAATATGGTTCTATACCAAAATTACACTTGAATTTGACATAAGTGAATAGTTTGCCCTCTGAACTCTTCCTGAGTTCACATAACCAATTTCCTACATAATACTGGTACAAGTATTTTTTATACATGTTTTTGAACTTGTAAGGTCCAACCTTTTTTAAGTCAATGATACCAGGGATGTGCCTCAAAACAAATGCAATTGAGCCATACCACGACTGTATTTTTTGTTTATGTAGGGATTGTGACTCACAATAAGCATCTCTTAATATTGGAAATTTTCAAGGCGATACCAGTATTTTAACATGGATTTTATCACATCGTAATGTAAAGGAAAGCGCCACAATTCTGAGAGAGTGGCAAGATTTGTTGCCTTCTTATTCACCACTAAAACAGTTTTGCAAAATTTTATATGCAAGTTATCTGCAGGTAATTTGGAAAATGCGTCCCCTATTGCAGAGTTATCCGAGGTTAACTTTTTTTTTAAAATGGATTAAAGTATCCCCAAATTTCTGCCCCATATAATAAAATAGGTTTAACTGTATCGTCAAACACATGTATACAATTTCTGACATTTGGACTGAGAGACAGGAAATCTTTCCGAAGTTTATGGTATGCTTTTTGAGCTTTATTATATAACTCCCTCTGAGCACACGAAAAAGACCCAGATGCACTAAAAGTTATACCTAGGTATTTAAATGCTGTACACATTCAATAACACTGTTGTCATACCTGAACATGTGTTTAATGTGGCTGCCTGCCTTGTTGAACATTATTATTTTAGTTTTTAATCATACAGATTTATCTCTCTGACTGTATTGGCGGATCCAAAAAGGGGGTTCCGGGGGTTGGAAACCCCTTTTTTGGATAACCATGTATGATCATGTATTTTTAATGAAAATCCTGATGTTTTTGTAAGAAATACCCTAAAAATTTTCGAATTTTCTTTCACTATCCAATTGGAACCCCTCTTTTCAAATTGCCTGGATCCGTGCATTGGAACCCCTCTTTTCAAATTGCCTGGATCCGTGCCTGGTCTCATTCCTTATTGTTGTTTAAATCAATACACCGACGACTACAGGTCCGACCGTTAACCGACAATGGATATCCGACACTTCATCAGTACAAGAGGCACGTCATACAATCGACAACTCATTGTTTGGATATACTTGTATCGTGAAGGTTCATATACAGTATGTATGCCCCCGAGGGCGTTAACCCGATGTGATATTACTAAGACCATGTTCACACTACACCACTAAATTGGATCGATTCTTTACATTAAAACCCGTTTTCGTTCACATTTGAAAATTTGAATCGATTGCGATCGATCGCACAATCAGGTTTTATCGTTCTCCTTAAAACGGGTTGCAATCTATAGCATGCTTGTTTCAAAACACTTGAATAGATCGCAATCGATCCCAACTGTTCACACCAAAGCCGTATTCGTCTCAATTTGAATCGATCTCTTGGAGATCACCACTTTTTATCGGACCAAATAAGATCGATTGCAATGGATCTTTTTATAGTATGAACAGCAAAAACCGATTGTGATCGATCTTGGTCGATTCAAATATTGTAAGTGTGAACGGGTTCCTATTTGTACTATGACCCCTATGCCATGTAAAATTAGTGTTTGTAATAGACCTAATTCAGGATGGTGGTCTTAATCAGGAATTTGACCTTAGATTATGAATGCAGGGTACCTGATTACATTAAATGACATCATGGTACAAATGTATATATATTCTAAACTTGAATCATATAGTAATTTTTGATTGGTAAATGAAAATTATTGTTACTATTATTCAACAATAAGCTCTGTCCTTTGCTGATTTTGGCTTTTCATTTCGATCCAGTTGGTTATTTGTTTACAGTTAGCAGCTTTTTAACATATTTCGGTTCCTGGTCTTCGAAATAATTTGATTTGATCTGTACTGCAGAGACATGAGTTGTCGAAAAACTATAAATTTACAGTACGACAGCTACACCATATTCTTATTGTATTAAGTTTAGAGTAACTTATGCGTTTTGTTACTTTTCACTAATTTAAGAGCAAAAATAAGTGGAATGTTGCGTTCAGTGTTTGGTTAAAATATGCAACTGATTCGGCCGCATTAGATTGTTTCTATTTTTCGATTCCTCGATTTTCAACATATTATTTTAGACGATTTATACTTCTGAACACATGAAATACTGAAATTGAAATCAGCAAAATGAACAATTGATTAAGATATGATACTCGGTGTCAATCAACTGGTGAATAGATTGAGTGCTGAGATCAGTAAACAGACCACGATACGGTACGCGAAGGGACCAACTGAACTTTTTTGTGAAGATCAAACAATCGAAAAGTGAGTTTTGTTATATAGTTTTGGCATCAAGTCACGATGACATCGGTCAAATCCTTCTCTGTCCAGACATTCCTCACATCTGACCAATCTGTTTTATTAATGCCTTTCAAACCTGTCAAATTATTTTATCACATCATGTCCATTTTATTAACTTTACTCAATGATAAAAGGGATTATCTGAATGAGCCTGATACAAATATTGATATTGGCCCTGGGTAATACGTGGATTAATGTAAGCCATATATTTTACTTTTTCCTTTATATTTATCTTGTTACTAATCTGGTAAAACATGTTGTTTTGTTGCCAGAAGGGTGGTATTTTAAACGAAACTTTCATCCGCACTGATTCCATGAATCAAATATGCCCAACATATTTATAATATTCCAATCATGAAAGTGAAATAAGTAGGAATTCATTTTCGGTGAGAGGGTACGGTTAATACCATCTGTTTAAATTTTCATTTTCCCAGTGACTGTTCACTATCGAGTATCAAGATTATCAAAAGAGTTATCGTTATCATTTTCAACGTTTCAAAAACATATGGGCGAGTTTAGACATCACAAAAAAACACTGCACTGGCGAGCTGAAAGGGCGTTCGATGTGATGCCAGGCATTTTTGAAAGAGAGTTCCAACCTCTGGATCCTCAACTCGGATTGCTTCAAATAATTTCTGTCATTTCTTATCTTTTTGGATCTAAAATATTCCGCCATTTTTTCATTTTATAGGTAAATTTACTACAAACTAGTTATTTAAAGTGTAACGAAAATTCCAAAGTTTTTTTAATCTTAATTCTTTATCCAACAAAAAGGTGAACTAAAACACATGTGCTATATTAAAATCTAGAACACAGAAATTATACAAGGGAGATAATTTGATAAAACAATTTCATATAGATATTACTAGAGAAATGAACATTTCACAATTTCTTTCTCTTATTTCAACAGTAAATCCCAATTTTTATTCTGTATATGTAAGCGCTATGATGATTGCAAAACACATGCAAAGTATGAACAAAATTTATAACTGATTTTTTAAGATATCCTCTCATGTAGTCATTCGAGAACTCGACATAATAAGTCGAGCGCTCGACATAATATTATTAAAACATAAAATTTTGTGTGTCCTAAATGTACCACCGTACATTTCCCCTATCATGTCTATGAAAATCCTAAAATTTCCAATTTCAGTTTTTGCGCTGAAAGCACGGTGACCCTTTAATCTTATTTTATATTTTGAACAATAATTAATTTAGTTTCTCAAGGACTCATTATTCGTCCGACTGCTTGCGTTTCTACCTAGAAAATTTCACAAAATTCTGTAATACTGAGGAAATTAATAACATGCAGACACCTGAACTTGAATTTCTGTCGGAAAGTTTGTGGACTTTCAACATAAATCAGATCTTTAGATTGAGATGTTTTGATACATATACGCATTTCTTTATATTAATTAAGAAACAGGCGCTAAAATGTATAAATGACAACGAAAAAAATGTAGAGGGACTTTTGACAAATTTTGGAATTCTTGTTCTGTCGGTAAAATGATCAAGGTCTTAAGGGTGACATACAAGCCTACAGCAGAATGGAGGGATTACAAATTCAAACAACATATAAAGCATTTAATCCAATAAAATTTTATTTGACTGCCAAGTTTTAGATATTATATAATTGACACTCAATGGTAATCTATACAAAGCTATTCAAACTATTATTAAACCTTAATGAATCCAATTTTCCCAACAAAAGGTTTATTTATATGTTTACTTTAATCAAATATTTATATTACACGTTTACAAGAAATAAATATTTTTCTTTAAGCATATTGCCATTGTTCCCTCTTCTTTGATCTCCGTTTAGCTGTAAAAGGGTAAATTCATTTACAAGAAAGGAATATCTTTGAACATGCATAAACTTTGAGTTGTTATTACTCCCCTTTGGGTCGTTGTCTCTCTGACACTTTCCCCGTTTCCCTTCTTTTTTATATTAAATTAACACTCAGTAGCCAATTTCAAATTTTGAAAATACAAACTGAATCATTTCCTTTATTTGAAAATTATATTACGTAGTCAATTTCGAGGGGGGGGGGATTATTTTTATGACTGTTAGCGTCAGAATTTGCATATCTTGTATTTTTTACATTGTTTAGAGCTGATGATAAACCGATACATTTCCATGATTCCAGATCTTTAAATGTTCATATATGGTCAACAGACTGTCTATAATAAAAATGTTCGTGAAATTATCATTAAATTTGAATGCAGTCTAAATTTTGGTTGCTTTCGTCGGAAATTATGTTGCCATGATGATACACAAGGATTCGATTAACAATGAAGGGATATGGAGTAAATGCAAATGAGACAAAATCTCTACAAATACATGGTAAAACCAAGCAATGGAACGATACAGTAATTACTTGCCGTATATACACCATGATTTCAAATGTTGTTGACATTTTTTCAAGTTTGTTGTAAGATAGAGAACCAACAAATACCTTTTATCTCATGTATATACATATCCTTCACACCCTTCCGTCCTGGTTTTCTTGTAAGATGCAGTGTGTATACGTACCTTATTGTTCTTCACCGAGGTTCTATCATTTAATTCTGTCATATATAGATCTTCTGTAACTTGTATAAGAAGAAAGAATATTTTTTGAGGAATCTTACTTTTAAAAATATTCTCTCAGCAACCCAGTGTCTCAACTTGAATTCTATATCGTATATATAGTTTCTACAACGAGAACTAAGTTGATCATGAAATTTCGCAAATGTTTGAAAACGAGGCTTGCCGAGTTTTTAAACATTTGAAAATTCATTTGACAAGATGTTAGAAATTTCAGAAAATGGATCTCTAATGACATATTGTAAAACACTGAGGATTATGTTCCGAATAGCTTTGGCGGGAAATTCACGTGAGTTGTTCTCTCTCTAGAGATGAGAAATATAGTTTCTCAGATAACGAGAACTAGTTGATTGTGAAATTTCTCACATCGAGTTAAATAAATTTTGCAAATGTTTGAAAACGAAGCTTGCCGAGTTTTTAAACATTTCAAAATTTATTTAACAAGATGTGAGAAATTTCATAATTAACGTGTTTAAATTATATTCCGAATAGATTTGGCGGGAAATTTCACGGGAGTTGTTCTCTCACTAGAGACGGGAAATATTTTTATCACACCGGCCAGGCGTTAGTTAAATTTACTAGAAATTAGAGAAATATTTTTATCACACCGGTCAGGCGTTGGTTAAATTTGCTAGAAATTAGAGAGATAGGTAATAAGCACTTCTGATAAGTGTCGTCAGTAATTTGTAACATTATAGAAGAATACATTGGCGGATCAAAGGGAAACTTTTTCTGGATTATTTTTTGCGAAAAATTTAGGTAAAATTGACATTAATGGTATAAAATCCACTGAAACCCCCATCGAAATCCCCTTTTTCGAAGGCTGGATCCGCTAGTAGAATATAAAGTAATTAGATAAGAACGGACAAAAGCAAAGTCTGTATTGTACAAAAAATCTTCGTCTTCGAAATTTCTTTAACTTTATAAGTAATCACTCTATTCATATTCTGCGACATATTTATAACACATAGATATAGAAATTTAATTTAGGTGCTTTCTCCGAGATGCCATACACTAGATTTCAAAAAAGAAGTACCTATATTCATTTACAGCAGAATACAGTAAAAGCACGAAATTAAAAGCATATGTTTCATTTCATATTTTTCCGTCTTATTTTATCCTAATATTCTAGATCAAAGGTTGTCGTGAAGTAAAACTGCATTCTATATAATTATTGCATATATACGAGTTAGATAAGCAGGGCGTTATTTTCTTGTTTATCTATAGCCCCTTTTAATTTTGATTTCAAAGGCCATATAAACTGTAATACATCGTAAAAGATAGACAGATTAACTTTTACGAGGCATACTGATTAACTTAATACCTCAAAGAATTATAGTAAATACATACTTTCACAGTTGTATTCCATTAAATTTAAAGAAGGGTTGTACTCAACCATTGCAGCCGAAGACCAACCAGTTTTTACTAACTTATATTAATTACTGCTGAAAATCAAAGAAGTCTGTCGTAAATCTGACCAGAAATTTGTGATATTTGCTAGCTCTAAAATCAGACATATCACCAAGGCTTGTATCTGGGGTATACTGGGTATATAAACACCAGTCACCCCTAACCCGAATTCACTTAGTACGATCGCCCAATTAACGAGCACTTTTGATGAAAAAAATCATTAGTCAATAAAGCAAAATGTGTCCCGTGGGACACGAATGCCCCCGCCAGATATCCACAAACAGAAAGTACATAAGTGACCGACTTTGAAAAGGGGAGACACGGTACAACTCATCACACCAAAGGTTCAGACCAAATATAAAAAAAAGCTGAGAATCTCTTGACGAAAAGTTTCAATTTATTGCTATAATGGGAGAAAATCAAAGTTATTGTCAAACGGGTAGTAGATGAGTGACCGACTTGAAATGGGGAGACACAGTACAACTCATCATACCAAAGCTTCAGACCACTGAAATATCAAATCATTACTACATACACAAGCCGAGAAACCCTACGAAAAATTTCCAATACATTGCTTTAATGGGGGAAAAATCAAAGTTATCGTCAAACAGAAAGAAGTTGAATGACGGTTTTGAAAAAGGGAGACACGGTACAACTCATCATACCAAAGCTTCAGACCAAATATAAAATTATTACTGCAAACACAAGCTGAGAAAAAAATTGACAAAATTTTTCGGACCTACATGCGGACGGACGGGCGGACAAGGGTAAAACTTAATGCCCCGTCTCCTAATGGCTTGGGCAAAAAAAAAATAGGCCAAAAAGACTTTTTATTAATTTGAAAGCCATTGCTGGGGCCATAGATATGAATTAGATTAGGGAAAAAGGATTAAAAATACAATTTGAACTCCCCTTTTTTGCACAGGGGCTAGGCTCGTTTAATGTTAAAAAATGATACTGTCAATACTAGTATTTTAACATTTAACGAGCCTAGCCTCGCTTTTCTGAACTATTGTGATACAATTCAGGACTCTTAAACACCGAACGACCTCACAGGAATATGTAATGCATTTTTTACCTATTATGTCCATGAGCGGAAGATGAAATTCTTCATACATTTCCTGTAGCTTGTAATGACCATGTAAGGTGATTGTAAGATATCATTTCTGTCATTATTACTTTTTATCATAAAATATCTACAGAAAATGTCATATTTTACGACAAACTCCCGTAGGGGAGTAGCAAAATTTACATAATTTGCTGATCATTACGATTTCCTCACACAAAAAGAGAGGGGTGTTATAACAACGTTGTGACATATTTTGCGAAGTTTCAAATTTTAATCTCGGCTTCAGTCAAGTAATTTAAATATTTTATTTCATTTCTGTACGTCTTTGCACAGCTGGAAATTAGATAAAAAATTTCACATTGTTAAATCCTTTCTATATTTAATTTCATTATAATTGTAGCCAAAAACATTTAAGATTTCTATGACTTTTAGTCATTTTCTTTTTGAATCAGCACTAGTAGTAGTAACAGCTTCACGCATCATAACGGAATAAATGGATGATCTAATCTTATGTATGACACAATTTTCTTCTCTTGACCGAAGATCCCGATCTTCTTTGGATTCCTCAGTCTGTTCGGTTTGCTGTCTGTGCTCTGTTTTTGTTGTTCTTCCTTAAAACATTTATTGTGGAGTTTCCGGCGTTTTATGCATGACCATAAATCTGTATTTGCGCCCCCTTATTGTTTTTAAATTTGTTGACGTTTTGTACAGTTTTGAAAGGCATGCGACAATTATCTGTTTTCGTAGCGACAGAATCCTGACACATAGTATGTTTGAAGCATACACTGCACATTCCAAAAACAACAGGGCATCACAATACTGCATACTTAATTTGATTTGAAATTACTCAAGTTCCGTTTGATTAATGCTTATTTCATAAACTATAGTTATCTAGAGGGATTACTGTCTGACACATGGAAAATCGATGTTCAAAAGACGATTTTCTCATAACAGGAGATAAGGCAGTGTGAAGTGCGGAAATAGAAAATTTAAATGTTTGTGACCAGGACAACTTTTGTCTAGATTAACAAAGATATTCATACAACATCACGACGTAATCCTCTCAAAATCACTGCTTATTTGATAAATTAGGGGAAATATTTCAGTTTTAGGTCATGTTACTTGTTTGAACCTTGCGATATTTATAAGAAACTAGAGTATATAGGGAGAGGGGAATTAGCTTATAACTATAGTCCCATAAACATTATTATGCACAAAAGCATGTTGCATTAAAAAAGTAATGTCAAGCACCACCACCAAAAAGGGTAATATTGATAATGTCCTTTTTTTAATGTGTATAAGTCTTATGTCCTGAGAAAGTACTTAACATGACATGTAATTTCGCATTTAAACATTTACCTTAAAATATGATGCCGTCATTGTATCTGAAAAAGGGATTTTTTTAAATCTAGAGCTTAGGCCTTTGGAAAATGAGACCTACGCTTAGGCCAAAACACCCAGCAGGGACTAATAATATATTAGTCCCAAGAGAAAAGAAAGACAACTTCGAAGAAATTTGATGAAATAAAGAAATTTGATGTGTTGGAAAAAGAAAGATAACTCAAAAATACTTCGGTGAGAAGTGCTGTTCGTCTGTCATCTGCGACCGATTCCGATTGTTGTTCCCCGCCGCACCGCGACGGTAGGACTTAGTAAAGGTCCGAGTCCGTGTGTCTGTCCGTCCGTGTGTCACACTATTGTGGACGCAACTCCGCAGAAACTGCTAGTCGGAATTCATTTAAATTTTACATAATTGTTAGTCACCATTAGTGCTAGATCATATCGCATCGCCATTTGATTCGTCAAATTTTGTAGGAGTTATGAGACTTTCCTCATTGTTATACAATGGCAAATCTTGTGGACGCAACTCCTCAGAAACCGCTAGTCGGAATTCATTCTTATTTTACAGGATTGTTAGTCGCCATATGTAATATATGAAATATATTGCATTGCTGTTTTGTCAAATATTGTAGGAGTTATTGGACTTCAAAAATTTAACAATGTTATCCACTGGCAGATCTTGTGGACGCAACTCCTTAGAAACCACTACTCAGATTTCCTTCAAATTTTCTAGGATTGATAGTCACCATAATATATACTCTATGATCATAGCGATTTATTTGAGCAATATCGGACTGAAACCTTTGGATAAAAACATTTAACCTGTTTGAAATTAAAAGCGGGATGGTATTATTTAATGTTAAAAATAGCAACAAATTTTATTTTGCAAATAAAACTGTTCCTTCTATTGCTAGAACATGTCAATACATCAAATTAGCTTAAATATGTACATCAAATCACCTTTTTTTGTGGTGTCTTTTACAAAAAATGAGATTTAATGAGAAGTCATGATTTTGAAAAGGGAGGTAACAAAACCAAGGCAGGTAATAAACTTATTCACTATTTCTTTTGCAGAGTTGTCTAAGCTTAACAGAATGATAGAGTTAAAAAAATTCACGAGTTAAAAAAAAATCTGATTTTGGTTAATTTCATGAAACTCTCAAAGACACATATTATTATTTTTGAGGATTCTACTTAGCAAAAATACATATCTTTCAGTGATTGCTGTTTTTTCAAACATGTTTTGATTTCAGCAACTTATAAGGGGAACCCCTGCCAATTTTTTTTTTGGAATGGTGGTCTGAAATGGATTGTAATGGAAAGTGCATGGAGTTTTCGGTTGCCACTGAAACCAAACCAGAAGACTGAAATTTTAGAAAAACGTATTCTGCTAGATATTTTTTTTAATATATAAACTAGATTATAAGGGGAACCCTTGCCATTTTTTGGAATGGTGGTCTGAAATGGGTTGTAATGGATAGTGGAGCTTTAGGTTAGCATGGAAACCAAACAAGAAATCTGAAATTTAAAAAAAAGGTATTCTGCTTTATATTTTTTTACTATTTCAGCAATATGTATTTACTAGATTATAAAAGGGGAACCCCTGCCTTAATTAATTTTGAAAGGGGGCTCAAAATGCTTGATTTCAGCAATGTATATATTACCTTAATTATAAGGGGAACCCCTGCCCAAATCTTTTTCCAATTGTGGTCTGAAATGGGTTGTAATTACTAGTGGAGATTTTTGTTGCCATGGAAACCAAGCCAGAAAAGTGAATTTTTACAAAAAATTAAACAATATTAATTATATTATAAGGGAACCCATTTTTTTTAAAGGGGGCCAAAAATATTTAATTCTTAATAATATGTGTTACCTAAATTATAAGGGGAACCCCTGCCCATTTTTTTTTAATGGTAGCCTGATATGGGTCATGGATTCACGATTTCAGCAGTATCTATAATCAGGTAGATTATAAGGGTAACTCCTGCCCATTTTTTCTTTTTTTTAAGGTAATGTAAAATTAATTGTTTGTAATGGAATGTGGAGTGCTTGGTTGCTATGGAAACCAGACAAGAGCACTGGGATTTTCGAAAAACTATTCTGCTACATGTTTTGATTTCACAGAAATTTGTGTAAGCTAGAACCTGCTGGCTGTTGTATCTTTAATGCTTTTGTTAATTTTATTGCTATGTAGAACACTCTTTTAAATCAATACAACACTGGAAGCTAGTTACTTCTATATTTTCTAACATGTGTGTTTTTAAGTTTCTTGTGCGGGGGTGGGGGTGCATACGGCTCAGTGACATATGGCTACGCGTAGCAATCTTGTTCTTTAAGCACCATCACCTTATTCATCGGATAACTATAGAAAAGTTCTATTTGGACCAAATATNAAATGAACCCAAGTTGTAAATAAAGAAAGAGGTATGAACAGGGTATATCCCAAAATTTTTCAGAGGGCTGTGATTAATAGACTTCCAGTGCTAACCATATCATGTGTCAATACTGTCTGTTAAGAAAGGACTAATAACAACAGTCCTGAGCAGAAAACCAACAAGAGGTTCTCAAGAGTCTGTATCGGGGGGAGGGGGGTTCAAAGTAAGTACCCTTGAAACTTTTAAACATGCCCTCATGTGTTTTCGACAGTTATCAAACCTAGTCCGTTGAAAGAGTTTCAGTTGAAAATCCAAATCTTTGGGCCTCAGACTAAGACAGATAATTCCTCTAAATTGGGCAATTAAGTTTTTATTCATTAAAAACTCTTGCAAAGATGAGTTTCCGGAAATTTGATTTCTGAATCTATTTTGCCAACTAATTTTTACAAAACACAAAGATTTATAATCGAAATACACATCTCACTATCCCAATTGGGCATGTAATGATAAGAGACATCGATTTTAGAGGGCTATTGTGGCTAAATAAGTAAGAACCTAACCGTCATTCTAAATAGAGAAAAACCAAAAGACAACAAGCAACAAAGACGTCATATAAGTACTGCACTAACTTTGTTTCTATATATGTCTTTGTATTTTCAGAGGAACATCTTTTATCGCTTTTCCATAGGTTTCACTGGAAGTCAGTGTCTTCCACGCTATGGTGGGTTTCGGATTAATTGAGACATACTAGTATTTTTGAAAGGGATAATCTAAGAACCAACTAAGATTTAGGAGTTGCAGCATTTTGGATGTATTTTCAATAACTATTACAGTCCATATTTATGTTCCCCACTGCCATCTTATGTGAATTAAGAATTTCAGAACAGTTTAAGGACCATTGTGACTAACTTTGGTTTAATTGGCAAAAAAGTTTTATCTTAGAGGTGAAGTAGTATTTTTAAGGAGGATTCCCAAGAACTATGTTTCGTTCCAGAAGTTTCAGAGGACAAGATCTTTCAATTTAAAAATTATTATGATGTACCAAAAGTGTATGTACCAGGTGTACTTAAAATATATATAGACATAGTTTTCAAGCTAAGACCAAAATTACATTTTTTCACAATGATTGAATGGGTACTCCAAAGCTGCAAGCAGTTGGAACAAGTTAGTTGCAAAGCAACTTTTTAATAAATGGGAACCATGTTGTTGATATTCCCAATTTGAAAAAGAGATCATTTGCTCTGTTTCTCTTTTTCCCTTGCACTTAGACTAAAACTGTAACTTTAATGTCTTGTAGACAATGATGAGTACACACATTATATAGCAAACCAATATTTTACAGTTATGCAAGTATAAATTTGTATTAGCAGGATCACACTATTAAATCCATAGACATTGTAATATTATAAAAAAAACTAGAAAAACTGTGAGTAAAGCTCACAAAAACATACCCCCGCTCCCCCATTTGATTCCAGATGTAAAAAATTCACCAAAACAAAAAAAAATTAAGTCAAATCAAATTTTGAAATGACAATATGTACTGAGCATTCTGTGAAAGTTCGAGTGGTCCAGGAGGAGTTGTCGCCACAAAGTTTGACCCTATGGCGGACGGAATACCGAACGGACAGGGGAACGGACACCATGATCAATATATACCACCCGGATATTGTAATGTTATATAAACAAATTAGAAAAACTGTGAGCAAAGCTCACAAAAACATATCCCCCCCCATTTGATTCCAGATGTAAAAAAAAATAACCCCAAAAATGAGTCAAATCAAATTTTTAAATAGCTGGTACACAATGGCAATATGTACTAAACATTCTGTGAAAGTTTCATTGAATTTCACCTAGTGGTCCAGGAGGA
>MJUU01044355.1:64709-87325 GCA_002080025.1 Modiolus philippinarum | reverse complement strand
AAAGGGAGATAATTTGAAACTGATGTTTCACAAATTGTGGCTCAATCCGCCAAGGGTGAAGAGGAGAGAAGCTGATCGCAACCCTTGGCTAGCGAAGATGCCCTATTACTGTTATAGACAAAAAAAGAAGAAAAGAAACAAAAACTAAATGTACAAAGTTAAAACAAAGCATAAAATGAAAATAGTCCATATCACATCAGCAAAGATGTGAAATTCAAATAAACACATACTTTGGATCATTATGAGAGAACATATGAAAGCAATGCAAAAATTCAAGAATAGCTGCCCATGGTCAATGCGTTCAAAACTCTGCAACGTCTCTGGACAAAAATTGAGTACCATGATGATATAATATGATAGAATAAAGTACAAGTTCAATAATAGATAAATTTGACATTTTTTTTTAAATCAAAACTGGCCTAAAGGGGAGGTTCACATCACTAATGTGTTCAAACAACAGTAAAACTTCCAAAGGTATTTACTCAGAAATGTTAATCTTTCAGATTACACAAACCAGGCACTGTAATGTAAAAATATGCTGAAAAATGACTAAGTTCAACAATGCATAAATTCAACATTTTTTTTTTCAAAGCTGCCCAAAAAGGGAGGTGCACATCTTCAATGTGTCCAGAACAACTGTGTAAAGTTTCAAAAGCACCAGATATAAGGAGTCAGAGTTTCAGATTACACAAATTCAGTACTGAAATGTTAAAATTTAATGAATTTAATGAAAAAATGAGTTCATCAATGCATAAATTCGACAATTTTTATCAAAATCTCACCAAAAGGGGAGGTGCACATCTTCAATGTGTTCAGAACAACTGTGCAAAGTTTCAAAAGCATCAGGTATAAAGTGTCAGTTTCAGATTACACAAACTCAGTACCCTAATGTTAAAATTTAATGAAAAAATGACTAAGATCAACAATGCATAAATTCCACAATTTTTTTCCAAATCTCACCAAAAGGGGAGGTGCACATCTTCAATGTGTCCAGAACAACTGTGCAAAGTTTCAAAAGTATCGGGTTAAAGGTGTCGGAGTTTCAGATTACCGGTACACAAACTTGGTACCCCCAAAGCGTGACGGACGGACGGACAGACGGACGGAGTCGAGCGGCTAATAGACCTGCGGTCACCGTTGGTGACGCAGGTAATAATGGGAATATGTAAAAGTCAGATTTCTTGCAAGGGAGATGATTTAAAGCAAAGCTTCAGCAATTTCACTTTATTCTAAATTTATAAAAAATGGAATGGTAGATTTTTCTAAAATTTCAATATATCTTATATACTTGTTTTCTTTCTATTCTCAGTTTTGGGTGAAAATTAAACAACTCTATTTTTACAAGAAGTATCTAATACCGATCAAAATATGCCTTTACTGTTCAGAACACCCACATTTTTCAGTTCAAACTACTGAAATTTACTATCATTATTCATGCTTACTTTCACACAGTCATATTTAGACAACAAAATTTTTCATTTGAAATACTTTTATATCAAATTCAAATAGAGCTAATTTAAAACACCAAAATCAAGTCCTGAATGGACCAATCAATATGAAAAAAGGTATCTTTGATGACCACTAGACAGAAAAACCGGACAGTAAAAATTGTTGAAAGTTGCTTAAAGTCAACAGGAAAATGTGTAGTTTACAAACTGAAAATATTTAAAAAAAATCAAACAAGTAAAACATTTTTGGCTTACCCAGATCTACCCCCTTAAGTATTTATTTTATTTTGGTAGGGCATTTAATATACACACGAAAGTTGAAATTTTATCATTATTTCATTTCATGTTGAAATATGAAGCCACACACATTTAAGTTTCGCAAACCTAGTCACCACATAATGTATGGGGCTTTGTATTTCTACTTTAAATGGAATTTTGATAAAATTTCTTACTCCTTTGGCTTTGGTCAGATCGCCCATTATGACTAATTATCATCTTGAAATCTTTTGGCAGGTCTGCTCTCTCTGACTAATCTCCCTTGCATCAGGTCCTTAAAGTAAGTTAGTATTAATTAAAGCCAATCAGGGTACTTTTAGAAAAAAAAACATACTCAAGGTGAACAAGATCGCCAAACTTTTCAGATTTGTCCATAAAGATGGTCACATTTACAGACTTCTTCTCTAAATAAATTTTAGGTCAAGGGCACCATTTTCATAAAATCTGTCACATCCTCAAGAAAATCTTCCCCATGTTTTAATTTCATGTACTTTTCAATGCGTTATCTATAAAATACTTCCTGTCTTTATCAAAGAGAGACAAAAACACACACTATGTGCTGTACATTATGATTCTGACCTTCAACTCAATGATAACATCCGACAACTTCAGAAGGGATAGACCGAAAATCAGTGATCAACAGTGGATAACTTCCGAGAAGGGTGAAAAATTATGTCTACTGTTTCCAGAAACAGACTGAAAAAAAGTTTTTTCATGGAAGTCAAAAAATTTTTTGGGGTTGGGCCGATTTTACTGGGCCTGTCGTAAAACTGGAAACAAACAATATTTCAATTTTGGCCATCTACATGTATGTGCTATGTGTTTGTAATGAAAGTTGTTTTCTGCCATATGCACAAGGTAATATTTGTCTCACCTATTTGTCGCGAAGGCAAAACATAGCGATCATAGATTCCTTCGTCGTCGGTGTCCACATTTGGTTAACCCAAATGTTTAACTTTTTTTGAACTTCAACAACTCTCTCAAAACATTTTCAATATCAATGAAATTTTGATACATTCATTATTGTATTCCAAGTTCATTTTTGAAAAAAGACAGTTCCAATTTTCCGTATTTTGCCATTAGTTGGACTTAGTTTTTTTCGATAATTTTTTTTATTGTACCACATCTCAGCACTTACATGCCATAGACAGATGATAATTGGTATGTGGTTACATCTTTAGTAGTAACCATCATCTATACCAGAATTAGGTAATCTTGACCTATATTTTCCACATCAATGAATTTGTCTCAATTTTCATCTAAGGTCCTTATATCAACAATTTTTAAACAAAATTGGGATAAAAGCATTTAATTTTGATGTAGAATTGTTGCATATAGTCTATAGATGCACAATAAGCTTTTGGAATTTTATTCCGGTTCCAACTTTGGTAAATTTCCTGAAAATGTCCAAGACTAGCAATTTTTGAAATTTTTTCATACCATTAAATATTTTAGCCATTTTTTCATATAAGACATAATCATGATAATTCTGAAAACTAAATTTAAGGTGTCTGCAGGGTACAAAATGTATTAATTTCCTATTATAGAATTTTGTAAAATTTTCTGTGTAGAAACATAATTGTATTATTGTTCAAAATATTAAATAAAATTTGGGGGTCACCGTGCATTTAAGCGCAAAATCTGAAATTGAAAATTTCAGGATTTTACATAGAAATGATAGGGAAAATGATCATATGAGAGGATAGTTTGAAAAATTTATTATAGAATTTTTTCATACTTTGCATGCGCTTAATTATCATTATGTAGTTTACATATAAGAAATAAAAGTTAAAGGTCACCGTTGAAATAAGAGAGAAAAATTGCAAAATGTTAATTTCTCCAGTGATATCTTTGTTAAAATATTTTATCAAATTATCTCCCTTGAATAATTTATGTGTTCTGTAAATCCAGCAACAGATTTAAAGCTCATGTGTTTTAACTCACGTTTTTGTAATGAAAATGTTATAAAAAATGATTAGGAATATAAATTTTAAATACATTTGAACTTTCTTTTCATTTTAAATAACTATTTTGTTAAATTTCTTAATGAATGAAACCTAAATGAACAATTATTAGACAAAAATGGCAGAATGATACCACTGAGACACCTTAAAGAAAAATTGTTCCAATTTTGGTGAATTTCCTGAAACTCTCAAAGACCAGCAATTTTGGGGAATTCTTGTCAGCAATTATGCTTTTTTGATGAATTTTAGTGAAAGCAAATATTTTCATTGTTTGGATTTCAATAAATTTGGGATTCAAATTTTGGTAAATATCTTGAAACTCTCAAAGACAAGCAATTTTGGGGAATTCTTGTTAGCATTCATGCTTTTTGGATGAATTTAAGTCAAAACAAATATTTTTANAGGGTAATGGGTAACTTTTTAATTCCTGCATAGATTTTTTTAGGTCCAAAAGAAAAGTTGTGTAGAATCAGATCAAATAACAAGTAAACTACTTCAAATGATGCCATTTTTTTCTCAGTTCAGAAAAAAATGATAAAATCATGAAAGTTGTCGAATTCAACAACTTCATTTAACATTGAAGGTAATGGGGAAATTTTTTATTATTGGTCTGATATTTTGCAACCACTGAGAAAGTTTTCAGAAAATGTATTCAGATAAAAAATAAAGCAAAAAAACTATGCTATCTGTCATAACTTAATGCCACTTTTTGAAAAACATGTAGAGTTGTCGAATTCAACAACCTTAAGTTGTTGAATTCAACAACCATGACAACAGTTGTTGAATTCGACAACGTTGTCGAATTCCTGGATTTCCCGGACTGGTTAATCCTCTGTTTATCAGTTTCACCCTCAATTCACCAGCGTCGGATTTGAGTGATATTTGACTGAATGCCTCTGTTTGTACTATATCAACTCAAAATAAAACTTCGAATTGAAAGATGTTCTAAGTTGCAAAACTTGTATCTGATTACTAGAAAAAAAAAATCTCTAATTTTACAGGTAAAATCTCTAATTTAACAGCGAAATCTCTAATTTAACAGGAAAGTCTCTAATTTAACGGGAACATCTCTAATTTAATAGAAACATCCCTAATTCATACATGTGATAAACTTGTCAGCTGAAAACTGGAGATTTGAAAATTTTCAGCTGGAGATTGGTTCTGAAAACTGGAGATTTTTCGTCGAGCTTTTTTTAACCGTTTATATGTTTTCCTCTGATAGTTTTGGTGAATGCAGTCATTTATGCTTCATATTTTCTTTGATAACCCCTACATGTAGGCCATTGTGGGAGATTTTGCTATGTTCATTTATTAGTAATGAGACTGCTCCACATTCAGAACAATGTATCAGTTCATCAAGAATGCCATGTGTATGATTTGCATGATCTTGGCATTGAGTGTCTGACAATTAGTGTCAGGCAATATGTTATCTGAGAATCATTTTATTATTTGCAAGAACAAATGTGTGGTACTTTTCTTTTTAATAAATTATTTAATTTTTGTAAATATGGTATTTATGAAAGAAAAGATTTTGTAAAATTTCAAGCAAACAGTGCTTAAAACACTTATTAATGCTTATTTTTATTTGAAAAATAAGTTTTAATGCCTAAAAGAATTGCCAGAAATAGCATAAAATCTCAACAGTACTGAAAAATAATCAGTTTAGTTGAAGACAAAAAATAAAGGGCAGACAACCCAGACGTATTTTCGCAAAATAATTGAAAAAAAAATCATCATAAAAACGGTGATCTATGTATCTATTTGGTACAAAAACACAAAAATTGGGTGTTCTTGCAATGCAAAACTCTACTTTTAAAGACATCTGATCTTAAAAATCATACAGGTAAAGCTACATTGACAGGTGACTGAAGGTAATGATTGCCGTTAGTTGTTCATTGACCCGTGGAAATGTACATCACAGGCTATAAAGTTGTCAATTAGCAGTAATTGTTATGTAATCATCACCACTCATATCCTAATTAGCCTTCTCATTATGTTTACCTGTGTCACCTGTATTGATTCTTAAGAGTTACTTGGAGTTTTTCTCAACAAAAATAAAGAAAATGGCGACTTGAAATTTTCGTTGTTGAAACTTTGAAAAAGCGGAAGATCTGAAAAGAAAACGGGAGGGACGGAAGAGGGACAAAAAAGCGGGAGATTTTGGCCTCCCGTCGGGAGGTTCACATGTATGCTAATTTGACAGGAACATCCCTAATTACCTGAAGTGAAATCACTAATCTAACAGCTTCAATATCTTATTTGACAGCTTCAATATCTTAGTTAACAGCTTCAATATCTAATTTAACAGCATCAATATCTAATTTAATTGCTTCAATATCTAATTTTACAGGAAATATCTAATTTTAGAGGTATAATATCTAATTATTAGAGATTTTCCTATAAAATTAGATATTTTACCACTAAAATAAGAGATTTTGTGTTTCTAGTGTCGATCCATTTGTCTCTTTTTTTTACAATAACATATGTTACCATTACATTTGAACTGAAACTGAAAGAAGCTTGAGATTGCCGTCTCATCTTAATCCTCGGATCACTTGAACTTGGCGACCACAATACTGGAATACTAGTATTGTCCACAATACTGGAATAAAAATTTTATTCCAGTATTGTTGAAAAATTTGAATTTTGTATATTGTATTTTTGAATAATGTATTTATGAAGTGTTATATAAATGTATACAGAGTAATTATTTATGGCAAAGTTTATGAGTTTCTGTATGTGTATTGTGAATTACAGGTGTAATTATAACATGTATTGCAGTCAGAAGAGTTAGCGTCATCTGGTCAATGGTCTTGGGTGTCCATGGGTCTGTGGGTACTCAGCATGTTGATAGTTGGGTTTTGTCTGGCGATTTGTGTCTTCTTGAGTATGTTCTTCATCACTGTCTGAACCTGGAATGTCTTTAGTATATTGGTACTCTGTCTCGTCGGGTTTTTCTTGTTCTTTTGACCTTGTGTCCTGTTCCTACTTTGTCGACGGGAAACTGTCCGACATGTGAACGTTTGCTGTTACAGTGGTGCGAATCTTGTCTCCAAGTCTCTGAAATCCCCAAGTATTTAAAGTCTTTGAGCTTGCAATGCTGACAATTGAATATACACAATGTATTTGTAGTTTTCTTTTACCCATTTGTCATATTCATATAAGCTTGGTTACTCAATATACAATAATTGTGGAATATGGCTTGTCATACTAATTGGGTCGTTAATCAAACTATGTGTAAAGCATTTAATGAAACACCTTAAATCACATACTAATTACCTGCTCATTCTAATTAAACTACCTATTATCACCTTTGATCACCTAATAACTCTAATTAAAATAGCTACATGTAAATATAGTATCCCTTTTTTCTCTTTAATATACTTTTTATCCTAAAACATACCATACCCAATAAACTCGTATAAACTATGAACTTGGTGACCACAATACTGGTACAATACTGGAATACAATACTGGAATAAAACTTTTATTCCAGTATTGTGGACAATACTAGTATACCAGTATTGTGGTCGCCAAGTTCAAGTGATCCTAATCCTCTACTATGACATGTATAGTAAGCCTCTATTAAAAGTATGAGATGCTAACTTTACAATTTGTCAACTTTTACACCTGATATCACCCACGGTTATGTAATGTCTTTGTATCTCGTCTGTTTTTTCAGATGTTACCATTGTCTTTGGATAATTCTTTTTTAGAAAGAGCGATGTTCCATTGGCAAAGAGTTTCTAAAATCAGAAAACATACCTTCCTCTACGTCTTGCAAAACGAAAATAATGCTGCTTCCGGTTTACTGATAAAGTAATTTGCTAAAAGATGGCTTTGATGAAAAGGCTTTAATGTTCTTTTGGAAAATTTGCTGTGATAAAATTGCTGATCGTGGTCCCCTTATATGTTTTACTCACAAGGATTGGTATTGGATAGTTTTATTCTGCTAGTAAAGACCAATAATGGGGATGAAAATATACACAAGTCTCTCATGAATTTAGCATCATCTTTGCGAACAATTCGTCTAAATACCAGAAAGCTACTTTCAAAATGGATTGAAAAATTGCACTAAATGCTATTAATCCCCCATTTTAGCTTATTTTCATTTGCAAAACGTTCGTAGAATGTGTTTTGTCCATAACTTTCAATTATTTATCAGATAAATATGGATGAATGGCATTTTAATACCATCTTCATAAACAATAAAACTGGTTTGACAAGTTTTGAGACTTGTTCTAAAAATAGACCACCCTGAAATATGTTTGGGAGTTTTTAATTCTTAGAGGTTAATATTTATATTTATTTAGTTAAATGAAATAATAACAATTTTTATTAACAGATTTGATAGAAATATCAGGAAAGGCATCATTAGTAAAAATTATATTGAAGTCAAATGGACAATATATTAAAACATATAATTTTAAGAATCATTCAAATCTATGCATTTCTACTCATACATTTTTTAAAAACTGTATTATTTACCAGAGATATATACAATGTCTTGAATAAACTCAGACATCTGTTTTCAGAGGGAAAAATATTTATATACATCATGTACATGTTGCAAAAAGGATATCTGCAGAGGGTTTTATGTTTTTGATATGAATAAATATTGTAGTGACATTACATTATTTTTAAACTTGTATGTTACATTATTTGTAAACTTAATTGGATATTTTACATCGGTTGCAATTAAATTCACTACATTTTAATGATAATTTGGAGCTGATGTATTGTAATTAATACTGAATTTCTCTCCTAGTCTTCATCAATAAATATTTTTTTGAAGTGTTAAGAAAAGCAGTAGATATCTGTATTTGATAACACTATATCTCTTAAAAAAGGAATTGAAAAAAGACAATGATGATAATGGTATGATAATGGTGGTCTGAATTTCTAATTGGGAACAACCATTTGATTTTCAGGGGGAGTCTTGGGCAAACAAAGTTTAGGGTATATAGGACTCACCCTGTTCATTGGTCTGTCTATCCATCCATGTACCTTGTCACCACATGTTCTCCTAAATGGTCGCTTGGATTTTGTTGTGAAATGTTACACAGTTGAGTACACCACCTGAAGATGTGCATGAAGTAATTATTCCAATAAGAGTTTCTGCCGTGCCGTCACAGACTCCAAAAATTTACCTTGGTTGGCAAGAAATCGTTGTCACTTATTAGGGTCATAAAATTGTCATTTTTAATTAACTAGAAAGAATTTGTTATTTGAGATAAATTGATAATGCCTTTTGATCTACATTATGGAATGTTTACATCTTTACAGGATGTAAAAATTGTCAGCTTCTTTATTTTCAATACATATAAAATTGGTGTATTTGTGAATTTTTCGAAAGTTTCACATTTTTGAAATGCATATGAAAAAGTATTTGCAAAAAAGTAAATACATGTATATGAATTTCTCGATGTTTAACATGCATTTTACAGATCCAAAATCGTTCATATAATAAAAAAGTTATCAATGATAAAAAATTATATCCCAATGCTATTAAGCAGTATTTATCCAGCTTTGCCAACCAAAAATGCTAATTTGCATATGTAAATTAGATTTTGTGACATCATTCATTGGATTTGCGGAAACTCCTATTGCTAATGCAACATCAAATTTCATTGGTCAACGTCATGATCAACAAAGACATTATTTTCTTGATAATCTTTTATTGCCCATTAATACACTCCAAGGTTAAATACATGTAGTGCAGTATATGGTGACGTCAAATTCAGTGACAACATTGTTTTGAGTTCAAAGGATTGGAGTTATAAGAAATAAGTAATTTTGGAGGAGTTTATGGATGTGTAAACGCGGCTTTTCACACACAAACTCTACATAAAGACCTTTGGACTTTATTTAGTTTGTGAGTGAGACGACAGCATTAACAATTCGATAAACTACTCCAAAATTACTTTTATTCCTATAATATGGTTGCTGCCTAAAATTTTGAAGGGGAGATAATTCTTCTTTGTATATTTCCTGGAAAAAAGGGGAGGGGTGAACCTTGTCGGCACAGCTCTTAAACTGATGCTTGGATTTTGATGAAATGTTACACAGTTGTAGAACACCACCTGAAGATGTGCATGAAGTAATTATAATATTGTTGCTGCTTGAAATTTTGAAGGGGAGATAATTGGTCTTCGAATATTTTCTGGAAAAAAGGGAAGAAACCTGTCAGTGCATGTCCTCATAAAAGAATGCTTAGATTTTGATGAAATGGTTCACAGTTGTAGTACATCACCCGAAGATATGCATGAAGGGATTTAAAAGGGGAGATGGTTTGTCTTTGAATATTTTCTTGAAACAAGAGGCTCTCAAGAGCCTATATCGCTCACCTGGGCCACGGTTGATATATGCAGTTAAAATAATCCCAATGTTTTAAGGGCATTATTTTCAAATTTGTTAATAGACATTGATGTTATATTATCTTAAGTTAAACTATATTCCAGATTGGCAGCTATTTTGGTTGGGGTGCAGTTCTACTGTCACCTTTCTTGAAGGGGACTATTGAGTCTAATTTTGGTTCCAATTGACTAAATATTTTCAGAGGAGAACATCTTTAAATGCTTTCCGATAGGTTTCCAAAAGGTCTCAAGGTTAAACTATGTTCCCCACTTGGGCCATCTTGAATGCCATACAGACAAGCCAGGCAAATTTTTCAAACGGGAACAACTATGACCCGTTGTGACCAAGTATGTTTTCATTATTGAGAACATCTTTAAATGTTTTCCCAATGGGTCAAATGTTAAATCTGTTCCCCGCTGGCAGCCATCTTGCATAGAGTAAAGACTTGAAAAACAACTCTTTTGCAGGGCTGCAACCTAAAGACTGTTGTGGCCAAGTTTGGTTCCATTTGGCTGAAAAGTTTCAGAGATCTTTGAATGTGTTTTCCCATAGGGTCCAATGTTAAAACTATGATCCTTGCTGGCGGCCATCTTGGATATAGCGCGGATCTGAAAAACTAACTTTTTTGCAGGGGACCATCTAAGGACTATTTTAAGCCAAGTTTAGTTTCAATTGGCACAGTAGTTTCAGAGGAGAAGATCTTTGAAAGTGTTTTCCCATAGGGACCAATGTTAAAACTATGATCCCTGCTGGCCGCCATCTTGGATATAGTGCGGATTTGAAAAAGAATTTTTTTTGCAGGGGACCATCTAAGGACTATTGTGGCCAAGTTTGGTTTCAATTTGCCCAGTAGTTTCGGAGGAGAAGATCTTTGAATATGTTTTCCCATAGGGTCCAATGTTAAAACTATGATCCCCGCTAGCGGGGATCTTTGATATCGCGCGGATCTGAAAAACAACTTTTTTGCAGGGGACCATCTAAGGACTATTGTTGCCAAGTTTGGTTTAAATTGGCTAGGTAGTTTCAGAGGAGAAGATATTTAAAAGTATATTCCCATAGGGTCCAATGTTAAATCTATGATCCCCCGCTGGCGGCCATCTTGGATATCGTGCAGATGTGAAAAACAACTTTTTTGTAGGGGGACCATCTAAGGACTATTGTGGCCAAGTTTAGTTTTAATTGGCCAGGTAGTTTCAGAGGAGAAGATCTTTAAATATGTTTTCCCTAAGGGTCCAATGTAAAAACTATGATCATCGCTGGTGGCCATCTTAGATATTGCAAGGATCTGAAAAACATTTTTTGCAGGGGACCATCTAAGGACTATTGTGGCCAAGTTTGGTTTCAATTGGCTCAGTAGTTTCAGAGGAGAAGATCTTTGGATATGTTTCCCCATAGGGTCAAATGTTAAAACTATGATCCCTGCTGGCGGCCATCTTGGATATCCCGCGGATTTGAAAAACAACTTTTTTGCAGGGGACCATCTAAGGACTATTGTTGAAGAGGTTGGTTTTAATTGGCCAGGTAGTTTCAGAGGGTCCAATGTTAAAACTATGATCCCGCTGGTGGCCATCTTGGATATTGCACAGATCTGAAAAACAATTTTTTGTAGGGGGCCATCTAAGGACTAGTGTGGCCAAGTTTGGTTTCAATTGGCTCAGTAGTTTCAGCGGAGAAGATCTTTGAATATGTTTTCCCATAGGGTCCAATGTTAAAACTATGATCCCGCTGGCGGCCATCTTGGATATCGCGCGGAGCTGAAAAACAACTTATTTGCAGGGGACTATCTAAGGACTATTCTGGCCAAGTTTGGTTTCAGTTGGCTCAGTAGTTTCAGCGGAGAAGATCTTTGAATATGTTTTCCCATAGGGTCCAATGTTAAAACTATGATCCCGCTGGCGGCCATCTTAGATATTGCAAGGATCTGAAAAAGAATTTTTTGCAGGGGACCATCTTAGGACTATTGTGCCTAGTTTGGTTTTAAATTGACGAGTAGTTTCAGAGGAGAAGATCTTTAAAGGTATTTTCCCATAGGGTCCAATGTTAAAACTATGATCCTGCTGGCGGCCATCTTGGATATCATGCGGATCTGAAAAACAACTTTTTTGCAGGGGACCATCTAAGGACTATTGTGGCCAAGTTTGGTTTCGATTGGCATAGTAGTTTCAGAGAAGAAGATCTTTGAATGAAAAGTTGACGCCAGACGGACAATGGACGAAAAGTGATGGCAAAAGCTCACCCTGGCTATAGCCAGGTGAGCTAAAAAGATGGTGACAAACCTTGTCAGTGCATGTCCTCTTAAACCTGTGCTTGGATTTTGATGCCACCTGAAGATGAGCATGAAGTTATATGGTCTCTGCCTGATTTGAAGGGGAAATAATTCGTCTTTAATATTTTCTGCAAAAGAAGGGGAGGAATCTTATCAGCGTATGTCCTCTTAAATGGGTGCTTGGATTTTGATGAAATGTTGCACAGTTGTAGTATACCACCTGGAGATGTTCATGAACTAATATGGTTGCTGTCTGAAATTTTGAATTGAAGGTAATTTGTCTCTGAATATTTCCTGGAAAAAGAGGGTGGGGAGGTATGTCATTGTGTCTTTGTATTTTGTTCACACTTGTACTGTGTCCACCATACTTGTATTTTGTTCACACTTGTACTGTTTCTACAACAGTATTGTGTCCACACACACATAAATTTGCACTTGCCATATTGATTCATTGATTCAGGCTTCAATGAGCAAGGGGTATAACTGGCTGCCATTCAGCAACAGCTCTAGTTCTACTTGTCATGAAAATAGATAATGTAGTTTTTGTTTTTAATAGAATTTTTCAGGAGAAAATACAAATAAATAATTTGTTAGAGAAGGACATGTCCTATGCAAAATCACCTAAACCCTCCGATGAAAATCAAATGGTTGTTCCCCTTTAATACTGTTACTGTATCAAACTAGTACTGTCATTCTTTACATTTCATATATTCCAAAATAAAATAAACTATTTGAATGCAATCTGCAATTAAAAATTAATACATTTACATAGAAACTCTTTACATCTAAAAAGGGCCTGAAAATCTTTACAAATCGGTGAAATTACACATACATCAACTAACCTACAGGTAAAACATATTGGTTTGATTTCAAACTTTTTTTCTCTCTTTTTCAACAATGTTCAAGGCAAGTAAACCATATGCTTTTCTAATGCCTTTTCAAGTATTATATTTTCAGTTTCAGGGAATAAGCTGAATTCCCAAACAGTTCATCATGGAAAAGCTTAAATGTATGAAGACAATTTTTGTAATATGCAACATACTTTTTTTTGTAAGTAGTTTTGTAACAGTTCTACAAGCTTTTGTTAACTGTTCTTGCTCTTATAGCCAACTGTCAGTAAGTATAATTACCAATCCTTCATTACAAGTAGGGTTCAGACTTAAACTCTGAATAGAAAACAAGGAAGTGTGACTAGCATACAGATATTAGTCTTTTAATTTATTGAAAGATATATATATATATATATCTGTGAAATAACATAGACATGTTCAAATGAACTCTATAAGGGTTAAGACTGGGCTTCCTTCACAGGATAGGCATCCCATGCTTTTCAGAAAGAAATAACACTTTAACTTGTTCAGGAATAAATAAATATTGTAAATCTCGTAATGGTTGTACATTCAAGAGATCTTCCGTATCAAAATCTGATACTATGAAAGTCTTGCATAAGGAACAAGATGTTGTCGGAAACGACAGCTATCCCCGCACTCCCTGTTTGACACAGAAAACAGTTGTTATACACCATTGGCATATTTTTTTCATTATTTTTTTAAATCTACCTATTGATAGTCATTATTGTTACTAAAAGAATTGTAGTATATATGGTTGCTAAGTAGAATTCCAAAAATAAGTGGTCTTTGAGACTTTCAGGAAATTTACCAAGATTGGAATCAATATTTTTGAAATCCAGTTGATGAAAATGTTTTCCTAAACTTAATAAACAATTTAAGTAGGGTTGCTAGGTAGAATTCCAAAAAATAAGTGGTCTTTGAGACTTTCAGGAAATTTACCAAAATTGGAATAAGAAATTTTTGAAATCCAATTTATGAAAATGTTCCTCCTAAACTACAACATTTTAAGTATGGTTGCTAGGCAGAATTCCAAAAAATAAGTGATCTTTGAGACTTTCATGAAATTTACCAAAATTGGAATCAAATATTTTTGAAATCCAATTGATGAAAATGTTCGTCCTAAACTACACCAACATTTTAAGTATGGTTGCTAGGTAGAATTCCNTGCAGTTGAGTCTTGAGATGATAATAGTTCAATCTCATCCATTTGATGAACATCAGCAACAGTAGCGAAAAGATTAGTGTTCTCCTTACTCGGGCGTGAAGGTTGGCTGGAACTTGATGTGTCAGGTCGAAGAGGACGTTTCTCAGTTACATGTGTTGGTTTAGGTGCGAAGGTTACTGGAAGATGACACTCTCTCGTACAGACTTTTAGAGAACCATCCAAGTTTTTAACAAAAATATTTCCATCCCTGGTCCAAGTATCAATGATCATCTTTTGTTTTTTAAGTTGTCTTGCCTTGTAAAACAAATTTGACCTTCCTTTAGATAATGATTCATTAATAAATAGACCTGGCCTCAAGTACTTCCTGTTCTTGTAAATATGTTCTTTTAGTCTATAGTTAATGAATTTGACTGCAATGGGTCTATTTACATTTTGAACTTTTTTGCCTAGTCGATGGGACCGATCAATCTCTGATGGGTCGATCTCAATTTCAAGTTCCTTTTGCAGAAAGTCTACAACGATGTAATCAGTGTTTTCTTGATCAGATTCAGGTATGCCAGAGAATCGCAAACTATGACGTCTTCCATATTGTTCTAGATCATCAGTTTTTAACTCGGATTCCACCAATTGTTCATTTAGCTTGTTTATTTTATCATGGAACGGTTTTACAATGTCTGCGACGTGATCAGCTAATGATGGTGCTAGATGGGACAATAATTTAGCCTTGATTTCCGGGATTCCGACTAACGCTGTTACAAATCGATCTATAGTTTCGTTGTTTGTTAGCGCACCTAAAACAGCATCCAGAAGGACTTCTGCATCTTCATTACTGTCAGATGCCTCACTAGACAGAACTCTTTTACGTTGGGAAGCAGACAAATTAGAGAATGCACTTGGTGCATTTGCATAGTCAGTGTCTAGTTTTTGTTGTTTGCCCTTTTTGGTGTTCTTTTTACCTCCCATGGTTTGATTGCGATAACGTTAATACACTGGATAATATTTACATTTATGTCTATGTAAGTTCACATTACGCAATACACAATCACAGGATGAACTTAGTTTACTAATTGGAAATATACAGGTGTATAAGTTTGTAAACATGGCTACTACTCACAAAATCGATATTGATCATGAATGGTCAGGGTGTTACTAACATTATTCCCGCAGATATTCCTCATGAATTTTTGCAAAGTATCATTGTATTAGAATCCAGAATATCACTACAGTCATTTTTAAACAGAAATCTTGCTCAAATAACACATAATTGGGATAAACTCCCCCTCTGAAAACAATTACACAACCGACATTGTTGCCTCGTTATTATGACCTAATGTTTGATGTCGAGCTGAGATTCTGTTCAGCATGAGCAACCGTAAAATATTTTTAGTGTGGACATGTGAAGAAACCAAAACTTTATGGTGAAGTTGTTGGATGAATAGATCCAAGGCTACCCTAATGAAGAATGCAGTTAACTTTAACCTGCAAAAAGAGAGTTAATTTCAATTGTACAAACTTCATCAAAGGGAGATAATTGTAGTAATATAGACAGTATTTTTCCACTGTAGCTGGTGTTGTAGTCAGAATTAATGTTAATTAACACACCAGGTATCCTGATAAAGATGCCACGGAGCATTTTGCTCATTGTGTATTGCATTTGTATTGTATCTTATTTTTTCCTGTGATTTTATGATAAATATTACACGGAGCTCATGTTTGCTCCATGTGAATTTTATCATAACATCAAAGGAAAAAACATGATACAATGCACATGGAACAAAATGCTCCATGGCATCTTTATCAGGATACCCAGTGTGATTTATGTATCTTTAATCTATAACGCTATTTATTATAAAGAAGGGACATATTGTACAGAAACAAGAAAAGACATAGTTTCTATCATGAAGACAAGCTCCCCTGTATTTTGACATCCCTAAAGTGCATCAGCAAGCAATATTCACTTTACCACTATGTCTTGTGCCATGAATGTATCTGTGTTTATTTTTTTCACATTTTAGTTTTCAACTGCATTAACTATTAATCGATCATTTTGACATTTTAGATTTTGGGAATGGTGGCAATGTGTATTGGAATCTATTTAAAAGTGTCAAGGTCTGACTTTATAGCAATCCTTCAAAGTAAAGAATTTGAGACATCATCTGCATTGTTGATTTCAGCAGGAATAATTGTAATCGTAGTATCCTTGGTTGGATTTATTGGAGCATGGCTGAACAACCAATGCATGTTAGGTCTTGTAAGTAATAATTTAACCAAAAAGATTCTTTGAATCTAATTGTTTCTGTAAGCCTTATGAGACTATGCTACAAATGTATTACAAATCTTGTTTAAAACCGTACATTATTTAGGGTTAACCCATTGCTTGTGTTTTTGCATAAGGGAACATAGACTAGATATAATCTAAAATTATAATCATAAGAATTTTATTAGTTTTCTGAAATTTTTACAAATCCCTGATTGTGACAACAAGTTTTTATAGAGTTAAAAAATATGATGATGGATGAGTCCTGAATAGTTATAAAATATTGTAAATGTACCTTTATAGAGTCGTTTCAATTACTTTATAGCTGTAAACTTGTAGTAATTTTCATGAATTGTCTCCCTTTGAAAAAGTTTGTTTTTATGATTAAATTTACCATTAATTTTTATTCCAAGAGATAATTTTAAAAACTTAACATTAACCCCATAAAAACAATGTAAACAAAAGTTGTATAAAAATATAAATTTTGTTTTCTGTTTTTATAAAAATATAAATTTTGTTTTCTGTTTTTCAGTACTTCATATTTGTATTGATCATCTTTGCCATGGAGTTAGCAGCAGGAATAATAGCATATATCTACAGTGATGATGTAAGTCAGAATAAGAATGGTTATAGTTCCATTATTGCAGTAGTATGATAATTCTTGGAATCTCATTAACCTTTACCAATTGTCGAGGAGGGGGAGCAAAGTACCGGGTATATTTTTTATGTTTTTGAATTTAGCAAATTCATAACATATAAAAAAGTTATAACAGGTTTGTCGCCAGGTTTTAGAATCTTATGTTTGGAATTAAATCTTACATTACTTTTACCACAGCAAACAAATTTTTGGAGGTATTCAAAAATCACCTTTTTATTGCTGTTTGTTGGTCCTACCATGTACCTCCTCAGCACTTGTCCTCTTAAATGTGTTATTTGATTTTGATAACATGTTAAACTGTTGTTGTATAATCTGCACATGTGCAAATAGTATGAAATTTAGAAGGGGAGATAATTCAACTTAATTCAGTTTTTGGAAAAAGGAAGGTAGCTTGTCGGCACTTGTCCCATATGGGTCATTTAAATGTGATGAAATACTTCAAATTTGCAGTATACTGTGTAAAGATGTGTATGTAAAGTAGGATTGCTGGAAGAAAATCGAAAGGGAAGATGATTTAACATATATGTATGAACTGACAAGATTACCCCATAAAAGATGGGGTAATCTTGTCAGTTCATAACATCCTATACTGCCAATTTGATTTTAATGAAATACTGCTCAGTAGTAATCACTTGAACTTGAAGATGTGCATGAAGGAATATTAATGTTGTACAAAATTCTGCATCACAGATAAGTCTTCAAAGAGATAATTCTTCAATATATGATAAGGGGGTTGAGGTACCTTGTCAGTAATTGTTCTCGTTTTGGGCTGATTATTTCAATGAAATGCCATAAGTTGTAGTATACCACTATGAAGATGTGCATGAAGGAATATAGTTATTATTCAAAATTTCGTAGGAGAGTTCAATCTTTCAACTTTTTTCACAAAAATAGGGAAGCCTACTATTCCACATAATAAAGGGGATAATTAGGTAGTATCAAAACTTCTTGTTATAGATGTTTTAGAAAATAGGGATGTGGTTGTATCTTTTTGTGGCTTTGCCACAGTCAGTCTAGTTTTTATGTGTAACCTTTCATGCCATGCATGCGATTGGGGGACATAGCCAATTCTCATTTGCATAATTTTAGATATGTTTAATGAAAGTGGTGCTAAAAGTTTCATCACAGATATGCATTATTAGGGAGCCAATATTTGGCTCTCATTTTGAAAGATATCCTTGAATGTAGGAATTGTTCAAAAAATTCAAATACAAAATGTACTTCAATACAAAGTTTTTTTCTATTTTAGATTGAAAGTATATTAAGAAGAGAGCTGTTAGAGGGATTGAAGCAGGATAAAACTCGTAGTGCATGGGATCAACTACAGGAAAAGGTTTTTAATAACTACTATTTTTTAAAGATTGCTGATAGCCAAGCTGGAACTTGTGGTTCTCCTCAAAATATTAATTGAATCATGTCTATGTAGATGAAACGATTAAAAATCTAAGTTTTGTTCAAAAACTGCAAAAATTACTGATGAATAAATAATAAAGGCTCATTCACACAAATGCAGGCACACAATCAGGGATGCATGGCTGTACAAATATATGCTCATGATTATCGTTGAATACTTAATATTTCAGACAATTTTGATTATTTGGAAAACTAAAAATTGCAAGTCGAGGGACAGATTGAAGTACCCATTTTAGTCAAGTTATTTGTCAATCCATCTTTTCATTTTACCACATAGAGGGTATGTTTGTCCATGCAGCACAGCATACAGTTTTTGACTCGCCTGCGACGAAAGTCAAGGAAAGCGAGACATATGCATACAAAGTATGACAGCGACGGCGACGACGTAAACTTTCATGTTAAGTTTTTGTGATTAGGTCACTTTCTCAGTAACTATAGGTGGTAGGTCCAGGGCTCACCAAACTTCAAAAGAACAGGGAGACTTGAAGTCTCCCTGAGGGTAGAAATGGGGAGACTTCAGGTCATGACAGGGAGACTTGTTTGCGCATATCTGCAGCTGAATTTTCAAGACTTTTGTATTTGATTTACATATACACTTATTCAACAATGGCAATAAATCAGTTTAATCATTAAAATACCATTGATATTTCAAGATCTACAATGTAGATTTTATATAAAAAAAAATATGATTTTAGCTACCCGGTACTTATTAATTTTATGTGGAGGTGCTCCTGCATTTAGGTTAGATTTACATGACATAAATTTTCTTTTATTTATCCTCTTTAGTAAATGGGTAGTTTATCACTCAGTTGCTCAAGAGACAGATGCTAATCTGCTTCATTCTTTTTTGAATGGTTCTCCAAATATAAGAGGGATATAAATAGATTGTTTACGTCTGTGGACATTCTTTATATAGACCACTTCCGGTTTGAACTGTAGTTGAAACGTAAATATTTAGGACAATTTCCAATGAATTTTTTCAATAAATGTATACTACAAAGTCAATAAGTCTTGATTTTAAAACCATGAGATGATGTCAACAATCATTGAGCTTTGCAAACACAGGAATAAGCATTAGAAATCTTATCAATTTACTTCCTTGTTACCGGAAATAGAAAGGTTTATAATTAGAAGTGTCAAAATGCTCAGGCGACTTGAATTCGCTTTTGGGGACAACTTTAGGCGACTTGAGGCACAACAGGGGGACTTAATCGCCCTAATCGCCCAGTTTGGTGAGCCCTGTAGGTCAATGATATTTGGTATATAGGTTGGTCTTGAGTAGTACATGGCATTCTGCTATATGGCTTTTGTCTGTGACCTCAATTTCACGGTCGAATGAACATGTTTAGTTTTTTGTGCTTAGTTTAGCTTCTCAGTAACTATAAGTGGTACGTCAATAATATATGGTATGTAAGTTGTTCTTAGGTAGTATATGACAGTCTGTAATATGGCTTTTGTCCTTGACCTCAATTTCATGGTCTAGTGAGCATGTTAAGTTTTTGTGATTAGGTCATTTCCTCAGTAACTATAGGTGGTAGATAAATGATATTTAGTATATAGTATGGTTTTAAGTAGTACATGGGAGTCTGCTATATGGCTTTTGTCTGTGACCTCAATTTCACGGTCCAATGAACATGTTAAGGTTTTGTGCTTAGTTTAGTTTCTCAGTAACTATAAGTGGTAGGTCAATAATATATGGTATGTAAGTTGTTCTTAGGTAGTATATAACAGTCTGTAATATGGCTTTTGTCCTTGACCTCAATTTCATGGTCTAGTGAGCATGTTAAGTTTTTGTGATTAGGTCATTTTCTCAGTAACTATAAGTGGTAGATAAATGATATTTAGTATATAGTTTGGTTTTAAGTAGTACATGGGTGTCTGCTATATGGCTTTTGTCTGTGACCTCAATTTCACGGTCGAATGAACATGTTAAGTTTTTTGTGCTTAGTTTAGTTTCTTAGTAACTATAAATGGTAGGTCAATGATATATGGTATGTAGGTTGGTCTTAGGTAGTTCATGACAGTCTGTCATATGGCTTTTGTCCTTGACCTGAATTTCACGGTCTAGTGAGCATGTTAAGTTTTTGTGATTAGGTCATTTTCTCAGTAACTATAAGTGGTAGGTGAATGATTTTTGGTATATAGGTTGGTCTTGAGTAGTACATGGGTGTCTGCTATACGGCTTTTGTCTGTGACCTTAATTTCACGGTCCAATGAACGTGTTAAGTTTTTTTGTGCTTAGTTTAGTTTCTCAGTAACTATAAGTGATAGGTCAATAATATATGGTATGTAAGTTGTTCTTAGGGAGTTTATGACAGTCTGTCATATGGCTTTTGTCCTTGACCTCAATTTCATGGTCTAGTGAGCATGTTCAGTTTTTGTGATTAGGTCATTTTCTCAGTAACTATAAGTGGTAGGTCAATGATATTTGGTTTATATGTTGGTCTTGCATAGTACATGACAGTCTGCTGTATGGATTTTGTCTGTGACCTCGATTTCATGGTCCAGTGATCATGTTTCCTAGTACCGAATTTTGGTGTGTATTAAACGCATTGGTGTATAAAACGCACCCTTTTCTCAGAGGAAAAGAATCAGAAAAAATCTAGTTGGTGTGTAAAAAACGCATGTAAATTTTCCACAACATGTACTGTCAAAAATTGTCTAGAGACGCCGAGAGTTACCTTGTGGACTGAATTAAATGGAATACATGATGCTTTATTCACTTATATTTAGAGGAATAATTGTACCTGTATTTATTTAATGGTTTGTTCTAACATTATGGGAATTTGCAAACGAAAAATATTGATTTTGTAAACAAAGGAAGTTTAACTCCAAATGTAATTACAGTTACTTTCACAATACTGGTCTGTCAATCAATTGTTGTTACATTCAATCAATAGGTAGATGTGTTTGCCTAAAATGTTTACAAAAGAGGTTTAAATATTCCTCAATAGGTCATTGANAAAATTGTCTAGAGACGCCGAGAGTTACCTTGTGGACTGAATTAAATGGAATACATGATGCTTTATTCACTTATATTTAGAGGAATAATTGTACCTGTATTTATTTAATGGTTTGTTCTAACATTTTGGAAATTTGCAAACGAAAAATATTGATTTTGTAAACAAAGGTAGTTTAACTCCAAATGTAATTAAAAGTCAAAGGCGGTTACGGATACGTAAATATTACGGTTTGCCTTTGGTGAGTTTTTAAGTGCTATTCCCTTATTGATCATCATAATTGGTTTATGCATTAATTAACTTCATTTAAACTATCCCTTTTTAGTCCCCTACCGGCATCGCCGAAGGGGACTTTAGGTTTGCACTTCGTCAGTCCGTCAGTCTGTCACACTCAAGTTTTCCGGCTTTTTTTTCTAAACCGTTCCACATATTGACCTAATATTTGGTATGTGAGTCTACCATCATGAGTTACAGATGCAGTTCGTGTTTGGTTCCTGTCCACTGAGTTTGGACGGAGTTATGGGACTTGGACTTTGACTATTTCGGTAAAATATCAGTTTTCTGGACTTTTTTTCTAAACCGTTCCACATAATGAGCTAATATTTGGTATGTGAGTCTACCATCATGAGTTACAGATGAAGTTTGTGTTTGGTTCCGGTCCACTGAGTTAGGACGGAGTTATGGGACTTGGACTTTGACTATTTCGGTAAAATATCAGTTTTCCGGACTTTCTTTCTAAACCGTTCCACATATTGACCTAATATTTGGTATGTGAGTCTACCATCATGAGTTACAGATGCAGTTTGTGTTTGGTTCCATTCCACCGAGTTTGGACGGAGTTATGGGACTTGGACTTTGACTATTTCGGTAAAATATCAGTTTTCCGGACTTTTTTTCTAAACCGTTCCATATATTGAGCTAATATTTGGTATGTGATTCTACCATAATGAGTTACAGATGAAGTTCAAGTTTGGTTCCGGTCAATTGATTTTGGACGCAGT